>QUSF01000001.1:66301615-66350126 GCA_003676055.1 Chloebia gouldiae | reverse complement strand
GGAGAGGAGAGGAGAGGAGAGGAGAGGAGAGGAGAGGAGAGGAGAGGAGAGGAGAGGAGAGGAGAGGAGAGAAGAGAAGAGTCTGGGGGGACCTTAGAACCCCTTCCAGTGCCTTAAGGAAACTGAAAGGAAACCTGGAGAGGGAATTTTAAGAAGGACCCGGAGTGGCAGGACAAGGGGCAGTGGCTTTAGACTGAAAAAGGGTCCATTTCTATTAGATGTCAGGATGAAATTCTTCAGTATGAGGGTGAAGGCCCCGGCACATATCACTCATCCCTGGAAGTGTCCATGGCCAGGTTGGATGGGGCTTGGAGCAACCTGGGATAGTGGAAGGTGTCCCTGACCATGGTGGGGGGTTTGGAACAAGATGATCTTTGAAGTCCCTCCCAGCCCAAACCACTGGGTGGCTCTAAAGATGCCACATTGGTTTTCAAAGCCACAGTGAAGCTAATAGTTGACATCTACTGTGGGGATTTATATTCCAGTTTCTGTTTCTTGATTTTTAACTTGATTTTCTTGATGAGCATCAGTTTAGCAGTCCACCTACCCACAGGAACAGTGTAAGTGACCTGCATGGTGTCATCTCTCAGACTTGGTATTTAAAATTTAGGCAGCTGGAAGAAAACAGGCTAAGCTTCCTTTCCCATGCCTCTGGAAGATTGTTCATCCTGTTTCTCTTGTATATTGTACCTCAGTCTGTGATGAACAGTGCCCAGGAGGTGAACATCTTGTTTTCATGCTGACAGACAAGTACCTTCAAAAAAAAAACATTTTAATAGACAGTAAGAGTTTGACTTCTTTGCCTAAAAACTAATATTTAATATCCTTTTGTGCTGAGTAGGGAATCCTGCTGCCCTTCTGGCTTCTGCTATGGAAGGCTGTTGTTCCTCCCCAAACCACTTTCACCTGTGTTAGCTGTGTTTAAATGCTGCAAAGAACCTGGGGCATCTCCAGTGGTCAGGAAGTAGCTGAGAAAGTAAATGCTTATTCACCTGTTGTATTGATCATGAAGGGAAAATGATATGTAAGGAGAAAAAAAGCTACAGAAAATGAAATTGCTTTTATTTCCATTTTGACAAAGCCTGGAAGCACTTTAATCAAAGGTGTTTTCCATATTCCTGAAAGAAATCACAGGCCTGGTAGGACACCTTTGTAGCACAGCTCTGGGGTTGTGGCCTGGCACTATCAGAAGTGGAGAATGGGAATTGTTAAGTTCAACTTGTGCTCGAGAGGAGAAAAGAGAGTCAATTATAGCCTTTCTAAATCTGACTCCAGCAACACGCAAAGCTCTTAGAAACATTTTGAAATGAGGAATGAAAAGCAAGGAGTTCTGTGCAGGACAATTTGGGATTTAATTTCACTTTGAAAGGGTCATTGCATATGTCCCTTTGTCAGGGGAAAGGATTTCCTTAGACAAAGAGACACTTGACTTCTTGGTCTTCAGAGAAATTTTATCTACAATTTTATCATGTGAGGGCTGTCCTTGTTTAGAAGATTCATAGGAGAAGCTGCTTCTTGCATGGCCAGCTCTGATGTCTCTTAATTTTGTTCTACCTCACACCCTGTAATAAATTCAGCATTGTCAGCTCAAGCCTTTGGCAAAATTCAGTCATTCCTAAATTCCCTGCTGGGGAATTAAGGGATTAAGGTTTTCTGCAGAATGCATTTAGGAGACTAGGAAACATCTACAGGAGCCTGCTCCTCTTCATAAAGCACAATTTCATTTTTACTTTTTTTTTTTTAAGATCACTCTAGGAAAAACAATTTACAAGGTGGGTCGAAAATTCATTATGATTTTTATGTCACAGTAAGTGCTGCATTTGATAAATTTTTAGTGGACTTGGGTCTATTCTTCATAGTTTTTTGTTTTTTTGTCTAGTGAGCCATTCTTCCTTTTTACAGACAACAATGCTGTCCATTTACAAGAAAAAATTCTTGCATCAGTTCTTTTTACTGTAGAAGACATGAAGCATATAAAAAGTAAAATAAACTCTATTTGTATTTATCTTTCCTCTTTACAGTCCATCCCAGTGGATATTACCTTTTTTTCTGAAACATTTTTTTTGGTTAAGAGTTTAAAGAAAAGGGAATAATCTGTAACTTCATGCTTTCACTGATGTCAAAGGCACATTATTGGAAGGAGAATAGAGCTTTATCCACTATACAGATCACATTTGCTGATTTAATAGTACTGGGGAGAATTCATGAGCGTGAAGGTAAGTTTATTTTTTACCTAAGCAGAGAAATCTTAAATTCTACTTACAGTCTCCAAGCTTCCCCTGACTCTTCCCAGCTGTACCTTTAAAAGGGTTTATTACTGAATATTGAGTAGCATAAGGATGTTAATCTTGCTCTAGTTTGAGGGATTGCAATCTTGTTAATACCAGGCCATATTTCTCCCCATCCAGGCAAGATTTAAATAGATCTGAAACTAGCGAAGAAACAATTAAACCTAATTTTTGGTGACTATCAGCATGGCTTCCTTACATCTCAAGAAGAAGAAAATCCAAGTGCTGCTTTTCTTTGCCACAAGCAATGAGCATGAACATGGAATTGATTACATCTCAGCTGATGAATGAGCTGGGATCCATCTCAACTAACTCTGGGTGTTTCCAAATCAGGAATTAATCACTGGCTGTGTTGCCCAGCTGCTCTACATCCTCACTAGAGATCTAGGAAGCATTTTGATTTCATGTGGCTGCTGAAAGATGGGATCAGTGATGCCATAGGATCCCCCAGACTCTGGGGTCTGTGCCTCATCCCTCAGGTCTGTGTGGATGTGCCAGATCCCACAGGGCAGCTCATATCCAGATGTTTGTCTTTATGTGGGAGTGAACCACGCCGAGTAGAAGAGATCCCATTGCAGGCCAGTTCATTCTGCCTGGCTTGAGAACACAGTCTTTACCTTCCTGAAAAAATAATTCTCTAATTAATTTTACTTGAATGCGGCTTTAATTAATTTAATTCTCTATTAAATTAATTAATCCTTAAGTGGCTTTTGTGTGAGTCTTCATCACATTAGAAGAGGGCACTTTAATCTCCTGTCTGGTGCTGGGTGCTCCCTTTGAGGCACGGGGCAGTTACTGAGGGCTGCAGGAGTGATCCGAGAGCTGCCAAGCCAGGCTGCAGAGGAAAGATTACAAAAAGAGTTGCTTAAGCTAAAAAAGAAAAGATAGAGTTGAAGATAAAGGTCTCTTGGTACATAAAAATCTGCTGCAAAGAGGAAAAAAATAATCACTGCTTTTTTTTTTTTTTTGTTTATTACAATTGGGAAGAACAAGCAGTAATGGACTTAAGCTGCAGCAGGAAAGAATCAGGGTTGATATTAAGAAAAGCTCTTTAATGATAAGGAGATTGAAATACTTCCTGGGGAGATTTTAGAGTCTCTAGCACTGGGTATCTGTAACAGTATCTAGTGAAACATATTTCAAGAATGGTGTTTGTATAATTGCTTTTACTGTTGCCTGTCAGATCACGCTGCAAGGTCCAGTGTAAACAGGACGTTCATGTTGTATCACAAACCATCATTATCTAATCAGAAAATGCAGCAGCTGTGAATCATTCTTGGATTTTCATTCTCATCCTCACCTCGTCCCCGGCCTTCTCTTCTCCAAAGCTCCTGTTAGAAAATTGCTTTAGGGCCAAAATCGCTGATTTAGTTTGACAAAGGTGGTGAGATTCAGCATTTTCTGTCAGCTCTGCTTAGACTGGGTGTTGGGGACAAATCACAGAATCATGGAATAGCTTTGATTGGAAGAGACCTAAAAAATCTCCAGTTACAAATCCCTGCCATGGTTAGGGACACCTTCCACTATCTCAGGTTGCTCCAAACCCCATCCAACCTGGCCTTGGACACTTACAGGATGAGGAAGCCACAGCAGCAGCCTGTGCCAGGGCCTCACCACCCTCACAGGGAAGAATTTTTGCCTAAAATCTCATCTACATCTACCCTCCTTCAGCTTAAAGCTATTAAATCCCATAAATCACTTTATCTCAGTATTTTCTACATGGCTTCCAGGTGTCCCAGATTTGTTCTCCAAATTATTTCCACAGAAGTGTAGTCAATAAAGTCATGGTGGGTGTCCTCAGCAGTCCTTTGGATGAGGCAGCTGAGCCACACAAGCATTGATTTGACATTTGTGGGAGCTGGCATTGTACTCTCTTTTAAGGGTAACAGATAATCACCACATTTCACTTTAACAAGCTGTTGGAATTCTGAGTTCTGGTTATGTTTGATTAGCATCAGGGCTGGAAATAAGGAGAATTTATAGGACGAGGGGAAATGAATGTGATGGTAGAATTCAGGAGGGAATGTATCCCTGCTGCTGAATTAAAGAAGGCCGGGGGCTGTCCTGTGAATCCAAGGCCTGGTTATGTCCTCATGATTAAATTATGAAATAGAAACATAGAAGGGTTTGGGTTGAAAGTGACCTTTAAACGTCACCTAACCCAACCCCCTGCAATGAGCAGGAACATCTCCTGTGCAGGGAGAGGACAGCATCCAAACACTCCCCTGGGAATGGCCCCTGCCACGTGCTACACAGGTCATTCCTTGGCAGAACAGGACAAAGCTGCACCCAACAGAACACATGGATGATGAAGAGCCACCATTTGTGGCTCTGCCTCATCCCTCTTCGAGTTATGAGTACAGAAGCAGCTGCTTTTTGCTGAAGTTTGTGCACAGACACTCTTTGCTTATTTTGCCCTTGCCCCAGGGTTTTGTATGACCATAATTTCGGCCAGGTCTGAGACACACCCCTCTGCATCCTTGGATTACAGAGCTGTGAGATGCCTCCACAGGAGCAGCACCTTTGCCTGGGAGATAAACTGAAATTCAGTCCCTTGCTCTTGGTCCCTGCCTGAGCTGTGTCATTACTCTGCCCCTCTTGCCCATGCACTCTGCTGAACCTGACCCAACTCACTCATCTTTCTCTCTGTCTTGGCCTTGGATCTCCTTTATTTCCTCTCTGGAGGTCCCTGACCCTGGGGCTGACCCTGAATTTTGTCGCTGGACCTGCTCTGCTCCTGCTCAGGTGCCGTGGGACTGAGCCCTTGGTGGTGAGGGTGCTGCCCCAGCTCCCCCTCCTGTCACCCCTTTCCTGGAAGGGCAGCTTGGGCCTGCAGCTCCCTGGAAACTCAAAATAAAAATTCTCTCAGGGGTCCATAAACTTAATCACTTTGAAGAGTTTCTGAAAAAGCTGAGCCCAGTGTTCACCAGCTCTGGTAGCTGTGCTGTGAGTCACGAGAAACCTGAATTTTATTTCTGATGGTCCAGTCAGAGATTAACATGGTGTGCCCCTTGTGTGATTCAGTGTTTTTTGGTTTGTTTTTTTTTTTTTTTTTTTTTTTTTTGTCTTTTTCTGTTTTTTTTTTTTTTGGGAGGACATATTTATAAACAGAAAAAACATTTTTTGACCCATAAATTTTGAAACAGCTGCCGTATGATCAGTGGGGATATTGAATAGCTTTAATACTGATGCTACTTTTCCACAACCAAAAGGAATTCTTAATTTGATAAGACAGGGGTATTTTTGGTGATAAAAGAGATAATAGAGTCAAAATGAAGAGGGGACTGAAGCACTACTTGGACCCTTGGGCTCTGATAGAGACTAATCCCAAATAACAAATGGAAACAAATCTTTTCCACCACGATCACAAAGGTGATGGTCATTAATTGTCTGAAAGCCTCTATAAATGGCAACGAGAATTCACAACTTTTAGGAGCAGATATGCTGGAGGACAAAGGAGAGATGACACATTTCTGTATCAACCTGGAAATTCACTGTAGAGAGAAAAAGAATGCTGAATATAGGTACTGCTTGCATAAAGCTGAATTGTGTTGGCAGGGAAGACATTGAATTCTGGGTATTGCATTTAGAGAGGATTTAAACATAGCAGAGGATCAGCAGCAAGCCATAAAGTAAGACCTGAAAGTCCAAGGATTTGGAAATGAGAGCAGCATGCCCAAGACCAGGCAGCAGATTGATCTATGCAGCAGGAAATGAGAGCACAGAGAAATACAAAGCAGCAGAACGATGTGAGAGACAAAGTCGAGCTTACTTTTAGATTTTTTTTTTTAATTTAAGTTGCTCTCTAAATACTTGGAGCACTTTCCATCATGCACTGAAAGAGCCACCAAGTCATAGCCTGCTTTGGGTGTCATTGCCTTGGATCTGGAGAATCGTTGTGGAATTGGGACAGGAATAATCTGGTTGAAAGAAAGAATACACCCCCCACTCTGCCCATGCTGCTTCTGCACAAGCTGAGGGATGTTGTCTGCTCTCCCCAGCCCCAGAGGTCGTGAAATGCCCGCTGGCTGTTTGCATCAATGGCCATTGCCATAAACACCCAGTGCACACCAGGAACTGGATTACATCTCCAGCATGTTCCCCAGCCTTTTCCAGCAGTGCTGCCTTCAGTGACAGGCAGCGTGGTGCTGTTTTATTGCTTTTTCCCTGGTCCTCCTTGTATTTTAGCATCCAAAGCTAGTTAGGATTGAGCAACAGAAAGAAGTTGTTGAATTGGTGTCGTCCAGCAGATCAAACAATCCTGGTGTCCCTGCTTTGTTTGCATCCATGAATAAAATGTTGGCCCCTGTGTAGCCATCCACAGATGGCTCTTCAGGGAGAAACAGGCATAACCTTGTAAAGCTTCGCCTCATGGCTGTGGTCCATCTTCTATATGCAGTTCCAATCCCTGAAGACCGGGTGAGGAGCCAGCAGAATTTCTTCATAATAAAATCAAAACAAAATTATTTCAGATCTCTTGATGGAGAGCAATAAGAAAAGGACTCACGTCCAGAAAGTGGAAGACATTTTTCAACGAATTGCAGAATCGTTGAGATTGGAAAATACCTCCAAGATCACTGAGTTCCAACCTTTGACTAATCACCACCTTGCCCACTAAACCCTATCAGAAAGTGCCACATCTGCTCACCTTTTGAACACTTCCAGGGATGGTGACTCCACCACTTTCCTGGGCAGCCTGTTCCAATGTTTAACCACTCCTTCAGTGAAGACTTTTTTCCTAATATCCAACCTACATCTTCTCTGGCATGACTCGAGGCTGTTTTCCATTGCCCTGTCTCTAACTGCCTGGGAGAAAAGGCTGATCCCAAGTTGCTGAACTTAGCTGGAGCAAGATGAAAGATGGGGAGGGATACGTGAGGGGTAGAGCAGCATCAGGAAATGACCTGAGTAGCCTGAAAAATCTGTGTAACTTCAACTGTAACAGCGCACCAGACAACAACTTGTGTTGGAAGAGCTTCAGCAGAAGTCCCCAAAACTCCCCAGAATTAGAATCAAAAAATTAAATAGTCTGGAGATCCTCAAATCCATCCTACCACAAAACACCACCTTGTCAACCAGACGATGGCACTTGAGTGCCACATTCAGTCTTTCCTTAATCACCTCCAGGGATGGTGACTCCACCACCTCCCTGGGCAGCCCATTCCAGTGTCTGATCACCCTTTCAGTGAAGAAATTCTCCTGATGTCCTCCCCTGGTACAGCTTAAGACCATGTCCCCTTGTCCTCTGGTTTCCTGGGAGGACACCAACCCCCAGCTGGCTACCTCCTCATTTCAGGGGGTTGTGGAGAGTGGTAAGATCCCCCCTGAGACTCTTTTTCCCCAGGATGAAGCCTTTGTAGCTCCCTGCAGGTTCATTAAGTCTGTCAGGACTCTGAGTGCATTTATGTGCAGTTAAGCTGCACCCTGAGCCGGCTCTGGCTTGACACCTTGCTAACAAAATATGCTGGCCCTTGAAAGCACTGTCAGATGTCAGCCTGGGGAAAGCTGCAGATCGATCCAGCCCTGCTGTGGCAGTGCAATACATTATTTTTTTTTTTCCCAGTCTGGATGTCCCTGCTGGCAGTGACTGCTGGCAAAACAGAGGCTGCAGCACTAAATGTATAAATGGATACCTACATCTACAGCCCAAAGGTGGCAGGGGGAGGGAAGTTCCTACTGCTCCTGTGTTGCCATGGAATGTCCCTGCTGGATGTGATGGACAGTCAAGAACACAGGATTTTTAACCAAAACCAAGATTTACTTTAATTGCATTTTTCTCAGTTTCCTTTCAATCACCAAAAATGTTTAATTTCAAACTTCCTGGGACTTTCCTTGTGATAATTGTAAACGGTTTAAGTTGGAAGGGACCTTAAGGATCACCTAGTTTCTGATCCCCCTGTCATCAGCACACTCTTAATCACTCTTTTATAGATTGTATTTGTATTTCTGCTCTGTTCTGCAGCTGGCTGGGGAGGATTGTGCTGCAAAGCCCATCACCATCCCACCAACATCTGGGAAAGCCCCGTGTCACCTCCAGCTGGGGATGGTTCAGCAGCACTCCTGTATATTAGTTGGTCTCATTCTTCTTTCGTTTTTTGTTGATTTGGGTTTTATTCCATGTTTCAAAAAAAAAAAAAAGAGGATTTTCTACACTCCTGTGAGAATTATTCTTCATTCCTGTCAGACTGATCATTTGCTTGAATGGCTTTTTGAGGGTGTTTTTTTTTTGGGGAAGCACTAAATATCCCCTGCCATGATGCTAGTCTAGCACATTTGGTTTGATTTCCTTCACTGCTAAAAAACCATCCTTTTTTATGAGTATTTTTGGTATTTATTAATTAACCTGTCTCTCTAGGCCATATTTTCTCCCAGTCTTTTCCTAAATGTTCCACCTGTAGCTGATTTTTTTTACCAACGTTATCATAAGTGTGGATGCTCCCCTCCAGACTCATATTTTTATATGCAAAGCCAGTCAATCTGTGAGCCATTGATGCTCAAAATGAAAGCAGAGGTAAGCAGCAGCAGTGAATTATGGTGTCTTTCTTGCATTTACATTAATTCTGTACATCAAGGCTTAGCCATCTCTACCTTCAGCAGGACAAGAGAGGAGACCAGAGCTATCTTTGCTAGAAGTCTTCCTTTATTTGAGGAGAATTTTCCATTGCTCAGCTGTCAGCATTTTTTGGGTTGCCTAAAATAAGAAAATACATTCAATTCCTTTATGGAATTCTTATTTAGTTTTGGGGTTTATTTTTGTTTTTTTTTTCTGGGCTAATTCATGAAAATCCAGTGAGATTCAGATGTGCACATCCACGCCCTGTGGTGAGGATGTCTTCATGACCTCAGCTGGTGAGCATCTGGTACCCAGAAGCACTGAGTGTGAGGTAGCCCTGTAATTCTTGTTCTGCAGATGCTGCTCTTGACAACAAGCCAATCTTCCATTGAAACTCACTCCTGTTTGTTTGCTTTTGTATTCCTTTTAGTTCTCCTCCATAGCATTCTCCATCAGAGCACATCAGTGGTTCATTTAAAATTTTTCATTCCCAGGTCTGTGAGTTCTCTTGGACTGAATTTGTACATAGCTTTATTTCTTACTTTTCTTTCCTTCTTGTGTTTTGTTTTTTTTTTTTTTTCCTTTTTCTAAGCCAAACAGAAAATATCCTTCAGGGTGAAAAGCTGCCTTCCCCTCATGCTTCTTCTCTTAATCTACCTCAAACTGAAGAATGAACAGGATGAGTCAATGGCAAAATAAGTCTTTTTGAAGTACTTGGGAAAAAAGGAAGTACCTTGATATTTCATCACTTAAGCTTTTTTTTTTCCCTCATTCACAATCAGCATTTCTTATTTTTTCATTAGTGAAGTTCTACAGATATTTACTCCATATTCGGGGAGAGTTCAAGGGTGATAATGTGAAAATCAACATTTCGCATTTGAAATTCCATTTTTAATTTTACAGGAAAAGCTACTCATGAGATTCTAGTTCTCCCTACACCATGAAAAGCTAAGGACATCCTTTACCAAATAATGTACAGAGTAATAAATTAATTAGGAATTGAAAAGCTGTTGTCTGTGGATATGGGGTGGTTTTGGGATTTTCATGAACCGAGGATGGATCCAGGCTGAATGATTCCCTCTCCCTTATTTTTTCCATAGTCCAAGGTTTGGCAGTGAGCTTCACAAACAAATATTCTACATTTCCCCCTGACCTTCCTGAGAGTGTCAGGAAAAACTGAGCAAAACAAGCACCTGTCTTCTCTTTAAAGTGCCCATTGCTCCTTCATCCCATAACACCAATCCTGGCCACAGCCATCATTCCCCAGAATGAGTTCAGTTTACCAAGGCTGGGTTTTCAGCCCTCAAAAACCTTCCTCTTCCTCATAAAAATTCCTCTGTTTGCTTTTCAGCCTCCTAAGAAAAGAACACCAGGGGTGTTTGTTTTACCACAAATGAAGAAATCTGAACTTGTGATTTATCCTACCTATATCCCTGTTCCACACGTCTAAATCCCTTAGGCCCAAATTGTTAAAATTATGACAAGGAAATTAATTCCTGCTGGATAAATGGGACAGAAGGATTGTACTGCCAGTGCCAACCTCGATGTCGTATCTGGTGTGCTAAAGGGTGGTACCACAGGGAGAAGTGCCTTGGAGTAAAGCAGCTTGAAACATGGCCTAATTGAAATATGTTTCTTTAATTGCTTTAATCAGGCCCATAATAGGATTAAAACAATTGCTCCTTTCACTTTCATCCTGTAGCTCCTTTCTTTCTTCACTGAAATTTTATATTTATAGCTGTTTGTGATTCTTTGCATTTCAATTCATATCTTAAAAACAGTCTGCTTCCAGCTGAGTTCACCTCCTCGCAAAGAATGGTCCAGAAAATCCAACTTAGAATAGATTTCCTTCTCCCTATCTGAAAATGTATTTGCTGTTGTCTGTCCAGATCTAGTAACAAAATTAAATAACAGATGGTTATTTGTAGTTACATCAAACAGATGGTTTCTGTAGTTACATTTGGAGATGAAGAAAGGTAAATTTTAGTCTCAGTTTTCCTAGTTTCACTCTGGGATAAATCCAGGTAACAGGACTACTTTGTTAATTTGTTTTGCTGTGCTCCCCCCCCCCCCCCCCGCCCCTTTCTGTTTATAGTGGATTTTTGTAGGTTTAAATTACAGTTTTATTGTAAAATATTTACTCCAACTTACTCCACTGTAAACTCGACTATGTGCTGAAATCAGAACTTTGTCCAAGTGTATTTTCAGGGTAGTGAAAGCAGAACTTCACTTCTTGTTACCAGCAACAGCCACCCCCCAGAAGTGCTTACATTTCTAATTTTCAGGTGCATTAAACTAAATTATAAGGAAGCATATTTCACAAAAATTTACAATGAGCTTTAACAAATCAGAACTCCCCTGAAAGAAGCATTTTTGCAAATGTCATTCAGCTGATCAGATTTTATAAATTTGTACTTTTATGGCATTATGTACCATCCCTGCTGTGCTAATGAGAACTGCACATTTAATTATTGATTTTTTTCCCCCTTTTAAAAGCAGAAGGCTGGTTTCCTGTCAAGTCACTTCCAATCTCCCTGCCTTTGTCCCCCTGGTTTAGAAGCAGTGGTTGGATGTTCCTGTTTTATGCAAATGTTAATGCAAAATATGAAAATGACCTTGAAAAACTTTTAATCAGTGTGTCTTTTCACAATAATTATAAGGATGAGGTAGAAAGGAAAAACTTGAGCTATTGCAAAATATCTAAAGGTAAAAAGAGGTCTTTGCAAGTTAAATGTGAATGCATTGTACATAATTTTTCAACCTTTTATCACATCAGCCTGAGAATTGCATATATAGGTGCATCTATGCATATTGCATGTATAGATATATTTCCTTAAACATTCATAATGACTGCATAAATATGGAATTACCTGAAGGAAGTCACTCAATTTATTTTGTTTCTCACTCGTCCTGTACTTGGATTCATTATCCTACAGCAGACAGCTGAAATTAAATAAAAAGCCCAACCAAACAAGCCAATATCCAAAACAAAACACCTGTATAATTTTCCTAGCTCTAAGGAGTGTGAGGAGGGCTTGGCTGGCTACAAGGATCTCTCTCTGAACCTGCCCTAAACCAATTCTCAAGCTCTGCTTCATCACTACTGGAGAAAGATCAGTGTCTGCAGAAGCTCCTCCCACTTTTAAAAACTCTAATTCGGGATTCAGTTACTTACCCTGGCTGTTTGACCACCTGGCATTTACATTTTTAATGCCAAGTGAGTTGAACCTTACACACTGAACCTTCTGCTTCGAAGCCCAAAGTGCTCCCCAACCCAAGGCACCTCAACAGACTCTCCATGCTGTGGCCAAACAAATCAGGTTTAATCCTGGAGATTTTTGCCCTAAAGGGCTGAAATAGGAGATGGTGGGGGATGCAGGAATGTTGTAAATGCACATCCAAATAGGAGTACGTGCAGAAGTTTTAAATTTTTATCTCTTTCGGAACAGGGTCATGAGTATGGTCAGGACTGAGAGTCACTGAGTTTATTTTTCATGGATTTAATGATAAAATGACAGACAAACTTTAGGGAAAAGCAGATTTTTGTAGTGACCACCAGCATCATTTTTGTTTCCAGTCTTTAATGAGTCTTATATAAGATGAATAACCCTGGCTTGTCTCCTAGGATTTCCATAGCAATCGATTGGCCATTTAATTTTTCAAGAGTTTTGAGCTGATGAATATTGAGTTTTGCTGATGACCACTGAGTTTTATAATTAGTCTCAGTTGCCAAACTCCAATCAAGCATTTAGGACATTGAAAAAGACTTTGTACTCTGACCACTTAAAATTCTTGCCGCATGGACCATGCTCTTAAACAGTGGCACAAAAATATCAATTTTTTAAACTATGCCCTGAGTGGGAAAAAAAAGTATTATTTTGTTCATAGCTGTTTTCAGTTGTAACAGTTGCCACTACCCTATTTCTATTATTTGGTTCCATGTTATTAGGGCTGTTATTTAGTTAATTTGGAGGGTTTTTTTTGTTTGACTACAAACAGGTGTATCTGCAGTAGGTCATTCACTGATTTCTGCACAGTCTTAAGAATAATGAACCTGAGTGACATTATTGTACTGAAAAACTATTTTAACACAAATAAGTTCTACATTCCCAAGGATAAATATACCAGCCAGTTCCCCCAGAAAGGTTGTGAGGAGAATTAAATTCAAAAAAGAATAAGATTGTGAGCAGTTCAGGGGTTATAGGAGGAGGATTCATATAAAGAATGTTCGATATACTGCCATGTCCTTCTCCTCTTGGGAAGTGTTTGTGCATCACTTTCAGGAAATAAATGGCATTTTGTATAGAAATGCTTTAGCAAAATCTGTTTCCTTTTGATGTATGTGAAATCATAATCTTGTAGGGGTCTTTTCTGTGATTCAGCTGCTCCATGTGATGTTCAGCTCTTTTTATGTATCTGGCTTGCAGAAGGAAACGCACTAAGAATGGATGCTTTAGCAGGTGTCAGGTCATAAAATCACTTTATACCACTTCTTGGAGCAGTTTATGATCACTGGATATTGTATCTCTGGTCCATGATATGGGGCATTGCCATATTGATTAAATGCCTTAGGCTCTTGCAGGGGAAAAAAATAAGGATATTTAATCAATAGACCTGTGCTTTAGTTACTGTTCCTGTCAGGCTGGAACAGAAATATCTCAAGAAAGGGGCAGCTTCTCAGACAATCTGAGGGAGTTAAAGTTTGAAGAAAGCTAAATAATGCCTTTGCAGACCTGTGAGGGAAGATAATCAACTTAGCAATTGCAAGAGCAGAGATTGAGTTACCAGATCAATCTTGCTTAAGGGTTCAAAAGGGCTGAGAAAGGAACTTTGGGGCTTAGAAGGGAGCCCAAATGGAACAGTGCCTTAAACATGAGTGGAATAGATTCTGGTTGCCAGTGATATGTCCTGATCCTGCACGTTGCATGTGTGAGGATTAATTACTGCTCAGCTAAAGCACCTCCTCCAGTGAGAGACTTCAGGGCTGGGTCTGTGTCTGTGATGCAGTAAAAGGTAAGAATCAGTTTTCCCAAGATTCCCTAACATTGTTATTCAATTTCATGGTTGTGGTGTTTTCTTGCCATTTTTTACCTGTTATTACATTAACTTCAGACCTCTATCTTTAGATATAATCCTTTGAGTACTCTCAAGTGGCCATTCCACCCAGGAGAAATCCAGGACAGGTGAGTCCCCCTGAGGATGTAGGATAAGGTTTTAATTCTGCACTGAATGGTCAAAAATAGGCACCTCTTTCTGCCACATTTCAAAAGGGATATGGAAAAATCCCAAGTTGAAAAGAATAGCATGTATGAAAAAACTAGAATTGTGTATAGATTATCAGAATGAAGACTTAGAGGAAAGTTTATTGCACTGTACGTGTACTGTGCTTGCAGGAGAATACTGAGCATTCAGGGCTCTGAAATGTAGCAGGGAGAAAACACAACAAGAATCAATGCCTAGAAGCTGGAGCCAGGCACTTTATACTTTACTTCATTATTTCTAACAGAAAGGGTAATAGAAAACTGGTGGAGATTACTAAAAGAGGAGAAGGTTTTTCATCTCCTGCTGCATTGCAATCCACACTGCTTGCCTTCCTCAGGGCTGGCTTTCTCTGAGGGAAATGTCTGTACCTGATGCTTGTGAAACACTGTCACAGGGAGAGTGGCAGCCTCAGACAAGCCCTGCCTTGGACTCAAATTTTCACAACGCCTTAAGGAATCGCTCTGGCCCACAAGTTCTAATGATGGCAAACCAGATCTATTTGTAAAAATTAATTATTTATTAGGCAGATAAGAGATAATGCATGAAAGATCTTAATCAGAGTTACTTACTGCGCAGTATGAACTAAAAGAACTTCTGGTACATTACAGAAAACATAAAACAGTGCATTATATCAAGGTATAATAAAGCCAGCAAAAGAAATAGTATTGATTAGGAGTCGAATGTAACTCACAACAAAATGATGATAATGCACAGATTCCTTCACTCTACCCCTGGGAGTAACCACAAAACAATGTCCCCTCCTCACAGAAAAAACTCCATGTATTTCCAGGGAAATGTATAGAAGATTTCTACTTTGTGAAAGTTTGGAGTGGTTTTTATAGTTGTAAAGTGAGTGTCTGTCTGTCAGCAGTCCAGCTTAATTTGCCATTACTCCCTTCAAAAGCAAGATGTTTATTTTCAGCTGGGAGATGCCAGACCAGTGGTTACCCCAAGGCACCAAAATAACTCCCTACAAGCATCTGGTCCTGCTTGAGTTATCTGGCTGTATAACAATCAACAGATAAGGTTTTGTGGGGGGTGAGAGGCCCTGCCACAGCCTGAATCAATGAAGGTGACATCACTGCTCTCCCCATCCCCAGTCTGTGGGAACTCCTGGGATAAAAGCCCTGTATTTGCTGCCTGCCTTTTCCATTTCAGCAGAGAGTAAGAAAGGGTTGGCTCTCCAGCAGGGCTCTTGGAGCTGGGTACACTGAGTCATTACTGCTCGGGGTGGAAAGGACTGCTGTATGTATTCAAGAACAAATGCAGCTTGACAGCCTACAAGCTGTTAAGACAACCTGACCTTTGTGTGTCTACTCCAAGAACAGTAAGTTCAATTAGCTGTAATGCTTCCAGGTCCTGTACCACCATTAGGAAATGCCTTATTCAGCTAAAGCTGTGATTTCTTTTTTTTTTTTAATTTTCTTTTTCTAATTTTCTTTTTTTTTTTTCTTTTGGTCAGTATAAAAAGCATTAAATAAACCATTGTAAGTACTGCCAGCAATAAGGGGAAGAGTCTCATATTCAGCAAGGTCTAAAAAATTAATTAGCTTTATTCCTTAAATACAAAATAAATACATTCTGTCTTAGCCAAAAGCTTCAGGGCTGGGTTTTAGCCAGTTGGGTTCAAGCCAAGATGACAGCTCTGGCAGCTGTTGGAAACATTTTGGAGTAGAGTTTGGGCTGGTCCCTGTCAGTTTAGAGATCAGCTGAAATCACCAAGCCCTTGTACAAAGACAAAAGGAGTGTTTATAAAAAAGGACAATAGAGTGGAGAATCAGTCTATTCATGGTCTGTCAGTAGTTCCCATGTCCTCAGATGTCATTTAGTTGCCTCAGTTTACCCCTTCTGAAGGGGTGCTGTGATCCCTTGTGATCTTTTGTGTTGTAAGTGGGTAAGTGAGGTCTTTGACATCACCACGGCATTTCCAGAAGCTTCCAGTATCTGAGGGACAAGAAGAAAAGATAAACTGTTGATTTTTCTTGGAGCAGAAATGAGTGAAAACAGTGAAAACAAAATAATTTTATATGAGGTTTTGAGGGATTGTCAGATGAATTTGTTTAGATATTGGAGTTCTGAGTCTTCCTGAGAGTCCATGGAAAGCTCCCTATGATTTGGATGCAGGATGTTTTTGAGATTCCTGGGAGCTACGTACCAGTGAGGAGCTGGAGAAACAACAGAATTTACCTGCTGTCCACATCACACCATACAAGAAATGCTCATTTTCTCTCCATTTCTTACATAGCATTATCTGCTAGTGCCTCTGGAACTAATCTGGACCTCCATCATGGCAGATGCATCACAAAAGACAATCTGCTCCTGAGGGAACCCACAGGTTAAATAGACTCTCCTGGGCATAGAGCACCAAAGAATGATTCTGCAAAACTTTTAGTGCTGCTCGTGATATTTCAGTGGCTTCAAGTCACCCTAAATTAAATCCCCTGTTTCATGTGAGATGCAGGAACAGGACAAACTCATTCTGGGGCCTTCTGGATCAGCTGAAGGCCCTGTGGAATGCCCCAAATTTTTCAAATGGCACTGGGCTCTGAGACGTCTGAACTGAGGCCCCAAATTAAAATCCTACTCCTTTTCCTCTTTCTCCTGCCCAAGGAGCTGCCTGCCCTGATTTCTGCTCTTCCCTGAACAAGCACCTCACTAAGGAAACACCACAGATACTTGCCCTGATGCTCTGGTGTCCCAGTTTTAATGGCATACATAGTTACTTTCTCATTACTACATTCCAGAGGTTTTGAGTTGCTTTCCCTATATCCATCATACATTTATCAATACTTATTTTTCTTCAATAGGCACCCAAATACTTTTTGAAGTCTTGGCTTAGGCTGGCATCATAGCCTCTTAGTAGGGGAAATAAAAGAGACATTAATCCACTTTTAAGATCTGTCCCTCTGTCTCTCTACATTGATTTGTGTGGAACTGTCCTTTTAACTCTCTTTTCTATCTGACTTCTCATTGCCTTCTGATGAGAGCCAGTCTAAAAGTGCAGGGTTGGATTTACATTGATTATTCCCTTTGTTGTCTTCCTGTGACCCTTTCTGAACTATGAACTTGGAGTTGTGGCTTGGTCATGAAGGGCTTTTATTCCTATCACACTGACTATAAATATGGATTAACAGCTGAATGTGACAGGAATCTGAGCTTGTTTCTCTGAACAAGGAAAAAACCCTTTTCACCCTATATTAAACTGCAGTTTATTCCTAAGAGAGAAGCATATTGGAAAAACCAACAACATCAAACTCTGCATTTAGTCTTTGGGATGAGAGGGACCAGCAAAAAATGCAGTGCCTTGATACCATCAGGCATTGCAAAGTTAATCTTTACAAAAGAGCAATTTTAATTAGCTTTGTTTTCTTAGTAAGTACCTTGTTCATCTGTTTAATACATTTTTGGAAGATACACAAAGTGTTAATTTATCTATTAGTCCTTCCTTTGGAACACAAATAGTAAGTACTAATAATGTGTGCCTAAATTACAGCTAATAAATCAAGGACCAGTTTTATCAGGTTTTATATAACTGCTATTTTCCCCTGGATTTTTTTGTCTGTCTCTTATTCCTTTTTCTTTGCCTGTCTCCTCACATGCATATTCTCTGGCTACACTAGAAATCTTTGGAAATTTCCTCTTTGAATAAAATACATCTTTCCATTTACCAGCAAAAAATCAAGATACAGCACGTAGTACCAGTTTTCAGCAGTCGCTAGAGCAGGTTATCAGGTTATAAAAAAAAAAAAAAAAAACCAAAAAACCAGTCTTTATCTACTCTTCTTAGCAGTAGAATAATTCATATGTGTCATTTAGTGAATCTTTGGAAGACCAGAAGGATGCAGTCAGGATTGTATTACATGACCTTCATCAGTAAACAAAAAAAAAAGTGTATGTCTTTGGTATTAACTGTTTTTGAATACAGGTTGTCAGTGATTTTTTTGGGGGAGAGGGAAAAAACATTGAGATAATTACACTTTTGTTTCATAATTGAGTACCCAACCCAGCTTTTATTCCTTTGACCTTTAGAAGTGATACAAGGGTCTCAGCCAGGGTCATGGATCCATGTGACCATGAAAGGCTGAAATTTTTCCCTGCTCCATAAAGCATCAGAATAATATTATTGACTGAAACTCAGTCAGTCTCCAAGACAATGAAAAATAAATGCAGGTTTAAACACAGTGTTTTGATAACTACTGTTTTCCATTATTGTCTCTTGCATCATGTGAAATGCATGATGTGATCAGCTGGTCCATCTGCACATAACCACAGGCTGTTTGCAGAGGCATGCCAGGAAAACCCCGGCCATTTCCACCAGCTCCTCTTCATCTGGGCTTCACTGCTGGGAGAATTATTTTCTGTGGCCATCACAAGGGTTGTTGGACTGGTGCCACAGCATCCAGCTTGCTGCTGCCAGTTGGGACAGACTGTGGAGCTGTGGTGAGGTTGTTGCTACTGCTGGAGCTCCTCCTTGTGCTCTAAGCCCTGTCCATGCCCCAGGCTTGCCCCACTGAGAGTTACACTGCCTCTCTTTCCCTCTGGATTCCACAATATTGATGGCAGAAAAACAGGAGAGAGATTGAAAGACCTGAAAAGCATCAAGTGGTCAAGGCCATGGGTGATGGATGATGATCACAGGGGCACAGTGCTTTTGAAAACTAATGCCCATGGAATCATGGAATTGTTTAGGTTGGAAAAGGCCCTGATCATCACTGATTGATTCCAACTGTTAGCCCAGCACTGCCAAGGCCACCCCTGAACAATGTCCCAGGTGCCACATCTAAATGTCTTTTAAATCCCTCCAGGGATGGTGGCTGCACCACTGCCTTGGGCACAATCTTCTAATGCTGGGCCATCTTTACTGTGATATTTTTTTTCATAATATCCAATCTAAACTTCCACTGGTGCAACTTAAGGCAGCCTCCTCTTGTCCTGTTGCTGCACAGGAAAAGAGACCAACCCCTACCTGGCTACAACCTCCTGTCAGGGAGTCAGAGAAAATGAATGTGGAAATGATTTCAGCGATTCCTTCTGGTCCATACTGAGGGAAGTGAAAATTTAAGTGTACCATAAATAGTGTATGTACACTATAGAATACAGACATATAAAATGCCCACTTCTATTTTCATCAATTATTAACAGTTATGCTTTAAAAATATATAAACAACATATGGTGATTATGGTGATGTTGATTTAATGAAGCTTTAAGTGAAGTGATTTGCTGTACTGGGAAGAGAAAGGGTAAGAGGCAAGATCAAATGAGCACAAAGGGAAACCAAACCAGAGCTCCTGAAGATCTGTATTTTACCAGCACAGCTAGAGACTCCAGAAGAGTTTTAAAAGACAGCTTTAATTTTCAAGGAAAAATAAGTCTAGGATTTTCAACTTTTCAAATAGATTTAAGCAAATAAAGAAGCACATCAGATGTGACATCCTCGCCCCTGCCTCTTCGTACTTAATGAAGTGTCACTAGAGTCTATAAGATAAAGCAATATTTAATCCAATGTCTGAAGCTTCCTCCCCTTGGACTGTGTTTTCAGCTGCAAAACTTGGCAAAGCCCCAGCCTGAGGCACTACATCAACTTCCACCTCTTGCCAGTCCTGTTCTTTGTGACGTTGACTCTGATGGATTTTACTGAAATGCATTAGTTTTCATCTCACTCGTTTTTTGGCAGACTGATGGAGCTTCAGCAGGGTGGATGCTGTGGTGTTCTGCCTTGTGCATCAACAACAACACAGTCATTTAATACTTTTCTATAATCTCTGTGAATGATGAGAATGAGCAAAGGAGAAAGGACGGACATCTTGATAATCAAATCCCTGGTGAAGTTTAAAACATTGGCTCTCAGAAATAAACTTCTGGCATATACAGTGATGGAATTCACATTAGAAGAAGAGAGAAATGTGGAAAGTAAAATGATTAATATTCACAGTCACTTTTCTGATCACAACGGCAATAAGACAGCGAGAGAAAACTACTGAAAATAACTTTCTGCATTGAAAATCAGTCTAAGCAGAGCCAAATTTGTGATGCATTGCTTTTTCAAACACACTGAACAGGCACTTTAGTCCATCAGTTGTGGAATGAATCTCTTAACACTTTGATGTGACCAATTCAATCTGTGAAGCAGTAACCAATTAGTCCACTACAGTATCTCCGTTTTATAAAAAGGAAATGAGAATAATCACAGAATCATGGAATCATAGAAGGACTTGGCTTGGAAGGGTTTAAAGACCTTCTCATTTCAACGCCCCCTGCCATGGGCAGGGACACCTTCCATGAGACCAGAGGGCTCCAAGCTCCTTCCAGCATGGTCTTGAACACTTCCAGGGATGGGGCAGCCACAGCTTCTCTGGGCAACATTTGCAGTTTCTCACCACCCTCTGAGTAAAGAATTTCTTTCTAGTATCTTATCTAAATCTCTCCTCTTTTAGTTTAAAGCTGTTCCCCCTGATATCATTATCTGCCTGTTTAAAAAGCTTCTTTCCCTGTTTTTCATAAAACTCTTTCAAGTACTGGAGGGTCACAGAGAGGTCTCCCCAGAGACTTCTCCAGGCTGAACAACCCCACACACTAAAAATCATCACCCCTCTTTTGTCTGAGTGTAAATAAGCAAGGCATGAAAGATTCCTTAATTCTAACATCAAGTTTGAGCTCAGAAAATATTAATAGATCAGAAAATATTAACTTTAGACCATGAAAAAATGAAATCTCAAAACACCAATACATTGTTCATTCTCATATTTAATGCTCCCAGGTGTTGGAAGAAACAGAGCTTTTACCCCAGCCTTTTCATTTGTGGATACCTCAGGCAGGATGTTATTCCTCTATAGCAGTGAGCTGTGTTGTCCGTAATGCTCCAGGGAATAATGGCAAAGTAAACATCCTCAGAGAGGTGAGAAGTTGTTCAGCCTTTCATCACTCCTTTGAGAAATGACCACAGGAGTTTGTTTTCTTGTTTTCCTGTTTTCCACTGAACATGAAATGAAACTCCCTACACAAGTCCACAGAATTCACTGGAGAGAGATCCCTTAATCCCCATGGCCAAGGCAGGGTTCAAAGGTGTGAGGTCACATGGAAACATCTCTCTCCAAACTTGTTTTCCAACAAGTTTGGTGTCAGATTTGAATTTTTAGAAACCAGGATGGTTCTTTTTCTTTTAAACCTCCCTTCTTCTCCTTTCCACTTTGTCTTCAGACATGTTGTTTCCAAGTTTGTGCCATTTGTGAGTCTTTGCATTTTGTGTCTTCCCTGCTCTGCATAAATTTACAATCACTCAGCTGATTTCTATCAAGTTGGCCAGAAATGTTCAGTTTTATGCTCTGACAAAATTTTGGAAAAACCTCTACCCAGGTAGAGGAGTGATACTATGAATAAATCCACCAGGGGAATGGGTATAAGGCAGGTTCATTCTCTGCTAGATATAAAATACCCTACACAACAGAAAGCTTGAGAAAAACAACTTTTGTAGTGTTGTTGCTCTCTGAGTTACTAAATTTTGAAGTAAACTTCAAAAGGATCCACCATTACTACAACGGAGAGCATGGAACAAATAGATTGTCTGTGTTTGTGGTGCCCTAGAGATAAAAATCCAACAAGATCTGTAGTGAAGATTATGGTTTTTATTAGGCTGACCCAGATATTTGGGAAAAAACAAAACCAGAGATTCTCTTAGGAGTACAGACCTTGGAGCAGCCTGAAGAATGGCTCATGTGCCTCAAAGTTTTCTGCCCGTTCCCTCAATTATTTCCTTTCTCTAATAAAAGATCTATTCTCCTCCTACAAAGCTTTTTTGACTGACATCACACTGATCTAAATTACCTGCAACTCCTCCATGGGAGGCAGCAGAATTGGAAATAGGTAATCTCTAAGATCCCTTCCTGCCAGACCATTCTGGGATTCAATGATATTATAAAATGAAGAAACAGTGTCCAGACAAGGAGAGATTAAAAAAAAATAAGAAGAATAAAAAAAGTTATTAAGTTATTAGAGAATCAAACCCTGAAAATCTGTTTGTCTGAGGTTTTATAATGTTTAAATTTCAGATTACGATGATGCTGTATGCAGCATGGACAGACATAGACAGGTTTTAGCTACAAGAATCTTCAATATTATAGCTATAATTTTCCCCCTCTCTTGCAAAAAGTCCTGTGCCCTCTGACTGAGCACGCACACAAATCAAAACCATACAAATGAGGAGGTGGCTGTCGTGGTTATGTGTAGGTACCTAGAGATTTTCCATTTAATAGAGCCCAACACCTGGCTATTTAATAGAGGTCGCCAGCTAAATCAGTTAGAAACAGCTTAGGCAGGCATGTGGAAGCAGGGCTGAATTAGAAATAAGTGAATCCTAGCTTTGGCCACAAATGTGTGGAAAATGAAACTAAATTAAGTTGCTTCAGCCCTTTCACAGGCTCAAACTGATATAAATTGGTTTCATTAAAAAACCCTAATATATTTTAAGGCTGCAGTCCTAACCTATTAAGTTTTGTGTGGTTGCCGAGAGCAAGTAGCTTAGTGGCATTTTATGTAGCAAATGAACAGGGGACAAATAGAATTTTATTGCTTTGTAAATGAAAAGGCTGGGAAGTTTTGGAATAAAATTGATTTTCACATCTGGAAAAGTTTGCCTTATCATTAATGCTGTGCTCGCTCTTTCCCTCTTACTTGACTTATTTTGCACTCCATTGTTTTCCACTTATTTTGCAAGGCAGCCATGTAATTTCCATTCTTATTCATTCATGTTCCCAAATTGTGTTTTTCTTTTCCAAGTGTAATGTTTGAAAATGTTTACACAGGGGCTGCTCAGCTGAACTGTTCCTTGGATGAAGTGGGATGCATGCTGGTCTCTGCCTTTTTTCATATCAGACCGCTGGGGTTAATATTTGCAAAAGTGGTTTTGGAGCATTTTCAGAAACCCTGACTGTGTTTAATAGAGTTTTTATAAACTCCATGATCCACTGGTCTTCCCAGCTTTTCTGTGTGTCATGAGGAAAATGTACCCATGGTATGATACAGCATTATCTGGAAATACAGGACCAAACACAGCACCTGAACTACTGTGGGAACACCACAAATATTTGGAAGGGTTTGTTAACTCAGGTTATGCACCTCCTTGCAGCTTTTGGAAGAGCTGTGTGGCTTGGCATCTCTTCACAGACTGACTTTTGCCACTTACATGAGACACTCTTCAGAAGCTCATCAGAAGATCACTGTTTTTCTCATATTTAATCCCTGTTTAGAAACCACAGGTGCTCTGTTTGGCAGTGGCAATTTGGCTCAAAATAGAATTGTGTATCATTGTGCCAAACAGTATTTTTTGTAAATTGGAAGTGCCAGTTTAGTAAGGAAAGGGCTAAAGCTCCATTTCAACATATCCCAAAATTTGCAACGTGTTCTCTGTGCCACAGGATGATGCAGTTTCCCATCCCTCAACACAGAGGCAGCCCAAGGTTGCTGGATGTGTATCACACTTCTTTTCACTTATAAAACCATAGAATTGTTTAGGTTGGAAAAGACTTCTGAAATCATCAGCTGCAACTGTCAAACCAACATCATCCTGTTCACCACTAAACCATATCCTCATGTGCCAGAGTCACACGTTTTTTAAACAATTCCAGGAGCAGTGGATTAGATATTAGGAAGAAATTCTTCCCTGGGAGGGTGGTGAGGGCCTGGCACAGGTTTTCCAGAGAAGCTGTGGCTGCCCCATCCCTGGAATTTTTCAAGGCCAGGTTGTATCTTGGTTTTAACAACCTAGTGTAATTAGAGATGAACTGGAACTTAGCAGGAGTGTTTGGAATAGGTGATCTTTCAGGTTCCTTCAACCCAAAGCATTCTATAATTCTGTGATTTTATCCTTGGACATTGTCTTTCTGTGTTACAGAAATGTTTGCAGGAGCCTGTACTGCCCTTGCCCACTGCACTGGTTCTGTGCTTGCTTTCATTAATTCCTTTCTTATTAAAAGGCACAAATTCTTTACTCAAGCACCAAAAGAAAAAAAAAAAAAAAGAAAATTCTTATCACAACAGTCAACTGTAAGTTTGTGGTAGTGATTACAGAGTGTCTTGGGTTTATTATGGACTTCTAGATAGATTAAAACCTGGAAACTTCCACACCTTCCCTTTTGCTTTGGTTTGCTAAGTCCCATTAAGCACAGATGATTTTCCTAGTGAAGATCTGCTTCTCAGAAGTTTTACCTCCAGTGATGTCAGCTGGTCACCTTTCCCTGGCACTGAATACAATTTAGAGTGAATAAATTCAGGAAGATTCTTTGCCAAGAATTACTCAGCTCTTCATGCCAAAATATTAATCGATAACGCCTCTTAAAATTTCTCTTCGCTCCAATCATTTTTATAGCGCTGCAATTTACTGCATGGAAAGCAGGGTAATAAAAGATAGAAAAACAGCTGTTAAGTCACATTATTATTAATATTTATCTGTCATTTACAGGTTCCCAAAAAGTGTCCACAGCACTTTTGTGTTGCTCAGCAAGCCAGACAACACAACAGCTTTCCCAAGGACTGCAGCTGTAAATATGTAAATACAGGACAAAGAGATGCTCTAGTCAGAGAAATGTCTCCGAACATCCCATGAAACTTTTTGCTGAGAATGTCTTGAGAAACCTTTTTGGGCTTTTAAAATGGGGATGGGAGGAGCATATCCAAATCTGTAGGAACACAATTTTCAGTCTCAGACTTTGAGCAAAGGAAAATTCATTTAGCCATGAAAAAGAGGATAAAATTATGTAGAGGTATGTGTAGGACAGAGAACTCTTAATTTAGAGCCAGGAGACATTTTATTTTGGTTTGGTTTGGTTCTGTTTCTACCTTGGAAATTTTCCTATATTTAATTTTGTTATCTCAAATTTGCTCTGGAGTAAATCAAAATATTCATGTGTTTTCTTCCTATTTTACTGCAATGAATAGACCAGTTTGGCAAAAAACACTTTTCTTAACACCAGAATGCTGAAGAGGCCCATGCTCAGAACACTCTTAAATGGGTTCAAGTCATCAAGGGTCTTGTCACTTCTTCCCATTTCTGTGTATCCCAAGAGAAGGGATCATTAGAGCCGGTGTTACACCAGGGAGAGGTTTTGGTAAAGAATTAAATACTCTATTTTGGTAAAGAAAAAAATTACTCTTTAATTAATAAAGAGATAATTAGATACTCACTGGTGATGGATAGAATCTCCCTCAGCCTCAGAGCTGCACGACCGCAGAGTGTTGGAGAGGAAGACAAAACAGCTCTCCCCGAACAGCCTCAAGCTCTGGTGGGAAATTCATGGGGTGCCACCAGTTCAAGGCTCGGGGCTGGACTGAGGACAGGGATATTTACAGCACATTCCTCGGGGGCCTTTGTTTTATTGAAACCTTTTCCTTGTGTTTCTCTGTTAGGTCATGATGCAGGACATCCGTGCACGCTTGAGCTGCAGAGCAGCTCATCAGAGGCTGAATCAGTCACAGATACTTCAGGGTGATATTAAATGTGGTGTGCACTGAAGAAGATTGAGTAGGAGAGGTAGAAGCTGTATTGGTAAAGGGAAAACAGGGCATGGTGGTGTATTTTAAAATGTCACCTTGAGGAAGGTCACAGAATCATAGAATTGTAGTCATAAAATGGTTTGTGTTGGAAGGGACCTTTTAAGATCATCTCATTCCAACCCCCTGCCATGGGCAGGGACATCTATCCCAGGTTGCTCCAAGACCTATCCAGTCGTGCCTTGGACGCTTCCAGTGATGGGGAGTCCAGAATCTCTCTGGACAGCTTCTCTTTGTGGGAAATGAATTTGTAGAGAATTTTCAAAGCCTGACAGAAGGTTCACATAGAGTGTATCTGTAAGTAAATGTTGAGATAAGAAATATTGGCTTAGAAATGCTATAGAATAAGATAGATATTGTTAAGAGAAAAATAGAACTAGAAACAAGTTTCAGAAGATAGCTTTACAAATAAGATTAGATACTTTAGAGAAATAGAACTATAAAAGGTACACTGTAGTAAAACTTACGAAGGATAATTTTAGATTATTAGCTTTAAGACATTTACAGTATAGTGTAGCAAAAGCTGATAGGCTAAGAAACACTTATAATGTATTGTAATTAAGAAATAGTTAACTTCTGATTGTAATATAACATCTGTATTATCTCACCCTTCATGTGAGACTGAAAATAGAATAAAAGTTTTTTAAATGACTCTCAGTTACCCCATCTCTAAAAACAGAAGCTTAACCCAATACTCTCGACTGGCCCATCTGTGGAATCAGTGTGGGACTGTACTACTCAACACCATTCCCTACTGAACTTTAGTTAATAAATGGGGAGACTACTCACAATATTTCTTCCCACATCCTGCCCTGTAATTGAGAGAATTGCACACAGAGCTGTGTGATTCAGTGTAGGGCAATTCTGGTTTGAAAGGTCTGAAGGAAGAGCCGAGTTCAGGCTTCAGTGGTTTTCAGACATTCAAAACAGCACAAATGTGTTTTTATAATCAAGGTTCCAAATAGTGGTAATTACACTGATTATGCAGTGAATGTCTTGTTTTCATGTTTTATAAATCCTCTATTCCTTTACCGTTGTGAGTGGACAGGAGGGTTGGCTTTTCTCTGATAAAAAATAGAATAGAATTTCATCAGTTACTATCTGTGAGCAGCAGCAGGAAGGCAATGTCAGTGCAGTTTGCTTGCCTAAGAAAATCACAATATCATATGCTGAAAGAAATTATAGCAGTATCCAGTGTCCAGATACTGGAAATGAAGGTTTGATAGGTAAGTACCACCTTGGAAATGCCAGTGGGTCTTGGTCTTCCCAGGCTGCACTTGGAGAATTGTCAGTGGTTTAGTGACATCCACCTTTCCCAAACACACAAATTGTATTGCGAGCTTTGACAGGTATTTCAGTAACAGCAAGATTTTAGACAAGACAATTTCTCCCTTTGCCTCTCTATATTACCAATTCATCCTTTAAAATTCAAGATAAGATTTGTTTATTTTTTTAAAGCTTAAGGTGAAGTATATACTGCTGACGTTTGAGAAATATTTGGAGGAACTTTGTTTGCATCCATGTTTTTTTTTTCTGAATTCATGCTTTTGCAAACCATGGTACATTGCAAAAACAAAAAAATTCTAAATGCTGGAAGGAAAGATTCCAACAGTCTGCTTTGGTCACACTGGATCAGCAACTCTCCCACAGAGGGGGCAATATGAGAAGTGTTTTCAGGACACTGTTTAGTCACAGTTGGAGCTGGGTTTAAAATAAGAAGGCACAATATTGCACTTGATCCCTTCTCCAGTTTGAGAGTTTTCCTTACTGCTGCTTGCACAGCTCATTCCTGCTCATGCTGGAAAAAAAAAAGCTGATTTCTACTGAGGTGAGACAAGTACATGAAGAGAGGGCCCATTTCTCTTGGGAAGAAGGATCAACATTTCAATGTCAGAGTCTGAAGAGAAAGTATTTCAATCTTAAATCTGGGTTCGTCTCAGACAATGAGGATGTGAGATAAGGAGAAGTGGGTGAAGAAAAATGGTGTGTACACACTCTTGCCAAAAAGAAGCCCCACCCAAGGAAATCACAAAGAGGAGGCTGCAGACAGAACTCAGGACCCTGAAGAGAAGAAACTCAGGTTTCTTTCTTTCTGTCCTTGTGAGTGCAGGCTCTGACCCTGTTCCCTAAGGCACGAGTGGGACATCATTTCTTGGCCTCACCTCTCACCAGCTTCCTTGAGGGTGGCCAGTGAAGCAGGTGCCATTTGCCTCTGCAGTTTCGAGGGGCTTAAATTACTTTGTAAGGAGTCTTGGAGTGCTTCTGAAATCCTGAAGAAAATGTGAGAAAGTGGATTTCTGTGAGTAAATTGCGAATGAGTAGTTTTCTCTGAGCGGTTGTTTAATTGAGCTGCAGCTGGTGCTGATTATGTTTGTTTTTCCTTCAGTGTCTCTCATTTCCTTTAGTTTCCGTTAATTCCTGCTTTCATTGGGTAACTGTTGCTGTACAAGATTTTAAGAGTGGTAAAAAAAAAACCCAAAAAAAAAAAAAAAAACAAAACAAGAAATAAAAAAGAGCGTATTTTAGGAGCTTTTTACGACAGTTGTTCCTGAAGACACCTGTAAACTATTGAGCTGAATTGGGCTGCAGCTGCTGCTGATGACGTGGGGTGTGAAGGAGAAGGGGTGTGACTCAATTTTCTGGTTGTTCCACCACCCTGTCCTGTGGCTGGGCCTGCTGAGGTGGCGGTCAGGCCATGTGTGCTGAGTTGTCTGTTCATGTGGGTCTCTGGGTCAAGAAAATACTAAACCGACTGCCAGAGGCTGGAATGACAGGGTGATGGAGGGGAAGTATGGTAGAATCACAGAATATCCTGGGCTGGAAGGGATCCATAAGGATCACCAAGTCCAGCTCCTGGCCCTGCACAGGACACACCTCAAGAATCACTCTCCTTTCAGCTTGGAGAGGGGCAGGACATTGGTATGGTCAGAGGTCACTTGTTGTGGTATCTCAGGTGGCATCTCTGCCCTGCTGAGGTGAGACCCCACCTGCAGAGCTGCCTCCTGCTCTGGGGCCCAGCACAGGAAGGACCTGGAGCTGTTGGAGCAAGTCCAGAGGAGGCCACCAAAGTGATGAGAGCCACTCTATGAGTCTGATTCTCTGATATCACTGCTGTATGTGAGAAATCAAACTCCACATGTCCTGCACAGACAGTGACCTGGGCTGATGGGTAATGAATGCTTTGAGTTGTTTTCTTTTAATTTACACTAGCAGAAAGCAAAGATGGTCATGATAGGCTGGCAGCAACCTCATGAACTTGAACAAGAAGTGTTAAATGCTCTACTTGGGCCTGAATAAGTGGCTCTGAGTGGTCCTGCTTGGACAGGGGGGTTGAACCAGATGACCTCCAAAGGTCCTTTGTAACCTCAAATATTCTGTGATATTGTGAGATCTGTTGGTGGGGAGGAGTTTAGTATTTTCCTTCTTTTCCTGTAGACTGTTCTGCTCAGCTTATGTTGCAGAACAGATCCTGTGGAAAGAACTCATGTTCCACTGGAATTGCAGGGGCTGCCAGGTCAGGTTTTTCATAGAAGTTCTCCCAAGAAAGATTAATACCAGAAAACAGAGGGCATGTGGTTTTCTAGAGGGCAACGCATCTTATCCTTGAAGGTTAAGTTAATTCACTTTTTCAACCCCTTTTTGATTCCATGTCCATTTACTATCTGTGACATTCAAGACCATATGACCAGTGAAAACCTCCATTTCCTGTGAGTGTAGTAGTTTTGTAAAGAATGAGAGGAATCCTCCAGAGACCTCTGGAGTCACAAATAGATCAAGATCCTGGCTGATCTGAAATAAAGAAATAAATAGATAGATGTTCACAGACTCCCAGTCATTTGTTCCCATTCAGACTGAGCAAGAGTTTTGTCTGGAGAATAAAATCCATTGTTCATGAGTTCTGCATCACTTTGCTTCTCCACCAAGACCATTTCTTCGTGGCATCTGCTGATTTCCGAGGGCCAGAGTTAGCTGGCCGTCAGCTTCTCATGCTGATTAATTATATTTATGCAAAGAGACAAATGTGGAAGCCTCTGCTACTTTATTTTGTGTAGGGTGGTTCAATACCAACTCTAGAAGTTCTTTGTTGTCTCTTCTGTTTGAAACATCCCAGTTGTCTAGATCTGTTCTGGATCTCCTGCCTCTGGACATCATTCTGTGATACCTTTGACGTTCCTCTTAACTTTCCTGTGAGTGACTTCTGAAGGTCACCACCATGCAAGATGGTCATGTGGCCATCCTTGTGATATTTTCACTATTAAAAGCTGTTTCTTAAAAACTCCAGGGTTGCTGAACACATAAAATGCAATTGAGCTTAGTTTCCTCCTGGGATTTTGTCAATCCTGTTTTTCTCAGTCATGCAATGCTAGAGAGAAATCCAGGGTTTATGGTCTATCACCATGCCACACCATCACAGGAAAAGAGCTCCTATTTTAGCACTGAAACTGGGACTACATGCCCTGTCTTTTCATCCATTTGAAAGTTGTTTGTGCAACTAACTGAGAGCCTCTCAAAGATTTTGGTCACATTTACAGGGAGAAATTTGGGAGAAGCAGTCAAGGAGCAAGTCACCACAAATTATTCGTGGTCAGATTTCTCTTCTTGGGAACCATATATCCAAATTTCCTACATAGCTCTGTGGAGGCTTTTAGGAACTGAACTTGTCCCCAGTGGCTGATGTAGTTAAAAAGTTCCTTTGGACAGGGTGCCTTTCTTTCCTTCAATGTCTGGTTGCACCGATTGTGCTGCCTTTTAATAGCAGTGAATTCATAATTGTGAATTACAGAATCACAGACAGGGACAGGTTGGAAGGCACCACAGTGAATCACCTGGTGCCACCTCCCTGCTCAAGCAGGGCCATCCCAGAGCACATGGCACAGGATTGTGTCCAGACACTTCTGGAATTACCTTCCATTTTCAAACCATTTTTTCCAGTAATTTTGCCTGAGCATTTATGTGCAGAATAGGATAAGGTTCTCTTACTCCCGATTTTAAGGCAAATTTCCATCTTAAAGGCAGGTTCCTGCCACTTAGCAGATATTCCCATGTAGAGTATCACTGGCTTTTGCATGGCATTACAAAATTAAAGGCAGAATTAGTCTTCAAATTTGAAGCAACCAGAATTGAAGCCAATGGACTCACCAGCCTTTCAGTAGCAGATTGCCTTGTCCACAAGGCATGTTCAGACCATGACAATGACCATGTTTCGGATCAAACTCTTATTTAAATATCCCCACTGACTGTCACAGCAGTGCAAACAAATTAGCAACTCCAAGGAAAAAATCCTGTATTAAAATGCTCCTTGGGGAGCCAGAAACAGGCAGGGTTAATTTGTGTTTTCTGCCTGTGCTGGAGCAAAATCTTGTTTAGTTTTCTTTACTAGAGAGAAGCCAGTGCATCAATCCACAGCACCTCCTGGTCTGCTTGACATCCTGCTTTTCTGGAATGAATACATTTCCTGCATTGCTGCATGCTTCTCCCAGTGTAGATATCTATGATTAATATGCCTTGTCTTTTGTAAACAAACCTAATGCAAAGCCAATAATGTGAGTCTCATTTCTTTACTGCCAGCCCACAGCTCGGCTTTGTTTGGGTATATATGTAAAGGAAGAAAGATGAATGTTCACTCAAGCTTGCGAGCTGAAGCCATAGCAAATTTATGGGATGAAAAACACACATCAGTGTGAAGCAAATACAGCCTGGAAAGGTCTATTTGGCTTCCTCCTTTAATTTTGCTTTTTAGTAACAACAGTACTGTGTTGTGCACCCAGTGAACATATGTTACACTACGTAAGTACATTGCAGAAGGAGCAAATGTAGTAACAGGAAGCTTTTACCAGTTACTGGATTCTGTCGTGGTGTCCTAAATGATGAAAGCAGAAGGAACTGCTGTGATTACATAAAGTGACCATTAGCCAGTGAATTTCACTCAAATCAGTTTTGACTTCAACTAGTTCACCTTGGAGACAAGAGAGATAGAGGGAGGAATTGCAGTTTAAAAATTTGAATGATGAGAGGCCTGACCACAACCTGAATTCTACTTTTCTGATGGAAATTCCCTCCAGTGCTCAAAACCCACACCGGATTCCCAAAGTGAATTTGTCCATGTAATGAGTCCTGCCAGGGTATTTTACTTTTCCCTTACATCATCTATCAAAGCCCTCATTAAAAAAGTCATATTCCCCAAACAGCCATATCCTGGTGCCACAAGAGACTGCCATTTCTCTTTGATAAGGACAGTTCATACAGTTTCCTTATCCCATTCTCTTGATGTGGGCTTTGGGTTTTTATTTGTTTCTTTGTTTGCTTGGCTTTTTTTTTTTCCTTTCCTTTGAGGGTAGAACTGTTTAGTTTTTTAACATTTAACTGAATTTTGCTGGACTCTTTCTTCTTTTTCAAAATCTTTCATAGCTTGTGGATCGCAGATGTGGATCTCAGCACTTCAATAATAAAATGAGCTCTTCTCATTTCTGCTGGGGAGTTCCACATTCCAGGATCTCAAATCCATTTTTAATCCATGTCTGGATGTCCATTTGTCCCCATTGACTGCTTTGATCTTATGGACATCCTTTGATACCTCTGTAATGAGGATCCTGCAATAATCTGTCTAATGTGATAGATTTGTCATGTTGCTGATGGAAATACTCAGTTTGTCTGAAGGAAAACCATGCCAAACAATTTCTTGTGGGATATTTTCCTGGTTACTGGGACAGACAGAGACCAGAGTGCTTGGCCATCCTTTGTTTGGTATCATTTGTGTCCTGGGGATTCATTGCACCAGTCCAGACATTAATTTTACATAATTATCTTCATCACACCAACTTGTCCTATATCTTCACCAACAGGGACATAACATTCATTTAGTGAGTTATCTTCTGCAGAAGCCAGTGATGATTGATACTGATTTATATTAATTTTCTTTAATTCTTTATTAATAGAGTCCTATATCAGTTGCTCCACTATTTTGACTGAGATCAATGCTAGATTGACAGGCCTGTAATTACCTGAGCCATTTCTTATTTTGATCTGCCTATATCATCTGGCTTCTTCACAAAGACTGGACCTAAATGTCACTGAATTCATTCACCTTTTTTTTTATTTTCCCCTCAGCTTTATTATTGATATTCTTGCATTTCATCTACAGTAATAGAGTCCAGCTTAAGATGGTTTTGGTTTGTCTTTTTTCTCATATCTGGAAAATTCTTCTTTATTCTCCCTATTGCCAGTCACAGTTTTTTTCATGTGCCCTGTAGTTTACCTGATGAATTTTCTTCATTTCCCATCTTCTGATTTATAACACATTCTTATTTTTTTCCCTGTTTGCAAAATATCTGGGGGTTTTTATTGATCAAACCCTACAGAACAGTCTGCAATGGAAAATAAGTCCTCGAGAGCAAAGATGCCAAATGACAATTTGGTATAAAATGCAATTTAGTTACAATTTATGCTCCTACATTCAAGAATAAATTTTACAAAAGTCTAGGTTATATGCTTAGATGCCACTACTTGTTTTCTTTTGATAACTTTTCTGAGTTTTGCATTGCAACCTTTTTATTTCAGAATCAGATCTTTTACATGCCAGGGCTGAATTTTCTGATTTACAACTCTATAAAGAATTATCATTAATTCTTGTGACTTTTCAACTGGCATCTAACTCAGATCCAGACAATAATAGTTTAAACAGAAAACTGCTTGAGTAGTGCCAGTGTGGAAATATTAATTCCTTTACCATGGAGAACTTTCCACTTCTGATGAGATTCTAAGTTCATATTCCTTCTGATTTACACAGCAGGAAATAAGCAGAGTTTATAACTGGATTAACCCAGAGACTGGACAGTAAATCATCTGCAGAGTTGGGCTGGAAATCTGGCTTCTCCCTGTCCACAAGGCTACATTTCTTGCTGAGGATGAAAAGTTCACATATGAAGAGGTGTTGCCTGTATTTAATGTATTTTCACTGCACTTAGTCAACATTTTGGGTTGAAAATCCATTTCTTTAACTATTAGTGTGTGATGCTTTTGGAGAGTCTTTTCTGAAATAGGGAAGCTCATGGTTGATTAGCAAGGAATTATCTTAAATGGTTGGGTTTACAGTGACTTGGAGTGGTTATTCTGGAAATGTTGGAAATATGTGTCAAATTACATATATTATGTGTTTGTAAGGAAAAAATAAGCTTTTAGAGGGAAGGAAAATGGAAATAGAAGACAGTTTATATATTATGTGGACAAGAATGCTGGAGATAAGGGAGAAATGGGAATTTTTAAAATGTATTACTTATTAAATGTTTCTATAGTGCTTGTGAGGTGTCAGTTCTTGAAAACTCCCTATCTGGAGGAGGTTCTATTATTTAAATGAAAAAAACATGGATGTTAGGGTGGGAACATTTTATATAATTTTTTGTTTTTTAAAAAAAGAGTTGGGAAAATGCTGATTTGTGTGATGGCATTCTAGATTTCTTACAAGCATCCTTGCAAAAAAAAAAAAAAAAGAGAAGAACTATTCTGAAGTTTCTATTGGAGCATGAATTCCACATGGATGACTTAAGGCAGGACATTTTGGGGTGGAGTTACAGCCTTTGATTTTATGCATTTAATTGAGGTACCCAAATTAAGGCTTGGACTTTTGAAGTATCTGATCATCTACTGGTGTATCACAGAATCATAGAAGTATCCTGAACTGGAAGAGGCCCACAAGAATCATCAAAGCCCAACTCCTGGCCCTGCAGAAGACAGTAATTATTCCTTTTCTTTTAGCTGAGAAGGATTTACTTGATAAATGTAGGTCTAATTAAGATGGTTGATTTTCATTCCTGAAGTTAAAAAGTGTGATTTGCTCCTCAGTCAGGCCAATAAGAAACACAGAAGAGGAATCCCCCTGAGGGGATGAGGGTGTCAGCTGGGCAGAAGGGACTCTCATCCCATAAGGAACAGAGCAGAGGGGATCCAAAATTCAGTGAGGCAGATGAGCGTGGAGAAGCAGCAAATTCAGACCTCCTTAGAAATCCACAAGAAGGAATTTTGCCTGGGTGTTCTGAGGAAGGTCTTTAAGGAAGAAGTCAGGATGGTCAAAACATCAAGTGTGGAATCTGAGCATTGCTTTGCCTCTGGGAATCAGAGAACTGTCTGAGAGGTGAAGTGTTTGCAGTAGCTGAAACAGAAGAGGGTTATTTACACAATTTCTCCAGATATAACAAGTGTTCAAACCCTTTTGTAATTCTTGTTGCTCCCCCAGGACTATTACCAGGTTGTGAAGTGCAGTGTCCATAATCAGCTGCAGCTCTTGCCCCTGCTGGCACTGAGCTCTCTTGAAAAGTCTGCTCTGCCTGACTGATAATGGTCCCATCAGAGCATTCCCAAAGGAATTCTACTCTTCTTGTACAACATCACACCGTTGCTTTATAGGGAGTTCAAGATCCCCTTTCAGCCCCAGAATTGTGTCTGATATCCTGCCAGACATTTTTACAGTTGTGCTTTTTGCCCAGAAAAGCTGTGAGGATGTGGATACCCAATCCCTGAAAGTATTCAGTGCCACATTGGATGGTCTTGGAGTAACCTGGTCTGGTGGAAGGTGGCCCTGCCCATGCAGGGGATCGAAAGGATTGGAACTGAATGGTCATGAACCCAAGCCATTTTATGGTTCTATGATTTAACTTCTTGATCGTTGGCATAGCATATTGTATGTCTGCAAATTCATTTATTTCCTCCTAAATTCACATCTCTCAATTTTTTTTCCAAGGCCATTTTAGATTCCACCTCTGTTCACCAAAATGCTTCTACATATACCCTACCCTGCTGACATTCACAAGCATTTAGTTTGGTTTTTTTGGTTTTTTTTTACTAAAACTAGTCAGTGGCTACATTTGAAACAGAAGCAGGTCTAAAAAACATCACCAAGATATCTAATTTAAGATCCCCTTCTATTCTGATGCTAAGAAGCTTCTGACAATTACTCTTGAAAAGCTATTTGCCAATTATCCCTTCCTCACTACAACTGTTTCTTCCTAACCTTACTGTTAAAAACTTCTTCTCGACTCATGTAGCATCTTATTTTACCATCTTTCTCTCATCTGGCTTTTTATAAGTGAGGAATTAAATTAGGTTTTTTGGAATTATTTCCTATTGTACATTTGCATTTTATTTATTTGTCTTTAAAAAGGTGATTATATTCTCAGTATGTGCAGATGATTGCTTAATAATTTCTTCTAGCATCTGCCCACAAATTGAAGCTAGGCCAAGCAGTCTGTAATTTCTCAGTCATCAACTCTGCTTTTTGCAGGCAGGTTCTACATTTGTCCCTTTTCAGTCCTCTGGTACTTCTGAATCCTCCACAAACTCTTGAAGATAATCACTAATGACTCAGTTTGCTTTAGCTGGTTTCCTGCAAAATCTTCAAGACCCAACTCATTCAAACATCCCTGCCATCATGAAATACTTCAAACCCGCTCTTCCTGTGACACAACCTCCATCCAGTCACCTGTGGTAAGAATAACTCTGTCAGCATCTACTCACAGGTTACCATCCTTGCCAAGACAAGCAAAACATCCCTGGGGTACCTCAGCTCTCTCTGCACCCTTATTAATCATCACTATTTTACTTCTGATTTCTAGAAGCATTTTTATCCTTTTGATGGTAGAGCTGAAGCCCAGGAGTTGCTTTCTCTCTTTGGAAATGGGGTTCACCAGGGCTCCAGTGTGTTCTTGGTCATTGAAATAAGCCATTAAGTAGCAAAGTGGCCTCACCCATATTGTGCTGCAGGAGTTGCACTTTGATCACACTAAAAACCATGCTGGGAAAATAATCCAGGTGGTTTTTTACAAGGAAAGTAATAAACCAGAAAGAAATTTATTGTTTTCCCCACTACCATGTGGTGATTTCATAAGTTCTTTCAGAGCATGTGCCCATCACAGAATCATCAAGGTTGGAAGAGACCTTCACGATGATTGAGTCCAACCATCAGTGTAGCACCACCATGATCAGCCCTAAACCACCTCCCCAAGTGCCACATCCTGACACCTCTTGAATACTTCCAGAGGCAGTGACTCCACCACCTCCCTCAGCAGCTTATTCCAATGCCCAATTGCTCTTTCAGTGGGGAAAAAAATTATTCTAAACATCGCCTGGCACAATTTAAGATCATTTCCTCTTTCCCTTGAGACATGTCAGAAGAGAACAACTCTCCCCTCACTCCAACCTCCTTCAGGTAAGCACAGCAGGATGTAGCTTCACGGGACCACGTTACCATCTGTAAAAGGGTGAGGACACATTTCCCTTTTCCCAAAATCTCCTGCTTCACCTGGCTTTGTGCTGGGTCTGGTGTCTGCCCAGTGCTGTGGAGAACCAGTTCTGCTTTTTCACCTTAGCAGGGAAATTCCACAAAAGCAGAAAGGAGTTGCAGTTCTCAGGCCAGGACTGGAGCTGGCACACACTGGCACTTTGGGTGGGTGAGGAGGGACAGGAGTTAAGGAGCAAGACACACATTTCTTGAGAGATGTGTTTTTACGTCATCTCAGGCAGGTGACACAGCTGGACCCTGAGGGGACAGTGAACCGCAGTGCTTTGACAGAAAGGAACCACTGGGAGCCTCTTTCCAACCAGATAAAACCTCTCTTCTGACTGTCACTTCAGGAGGTGTTTTCTTTTAGACTTTATTAATCTTTGGATCAGCCTTTGGAACACAGCAGCCAGTTTGCCCAACCTTCTATAATCTTCCTTTCCACGTAATGCTCCAGCTGTAGTGTTCCTTAGAACATAATGTCTGCAAGCAGACATCATTATTATTAATGATGGAAAGGGCTTTGCAAAGCATCTGAGGAGGAAGCTCATTCACTTTCCTGCATACCCATTCCCCAGACCCTTTTATTCCTTTAAATATTAAAGATTACATTCAATGTAAGCATCAAGAGCCTGATTTTCGGAAGTGCTGAGCTCCCATTGTCTTCAGCAGGCATCATGGCTGCTCAGCAGTTCTGAAAATCAGCCTCTCAATGATCAGCATATTGCAAAAATATTTAACAGCTACATCTTTCCCATCCACTCCTTTTCATTCTCAGGCCAACCAAACTTCTTCCTGTCCCCTATAGAAGGACCACTTTTGTCCCCCTGTCCCACATAGCCCCTTCACCTGGCGCCCTGCAGGTCGTGCTCTTCACCTGGAGCACGTCTGGGGGGAGTTGTCTCATCAGCTGTGATTATCTGCAGAGTGGGTGTCAGTATCTGGGCAAGTTGCCCTGGATTCTGCTCGCAGTCAATGGAGGGTGACTCAGCAGAGTCAATGGAGCTTCGGGTGTGATTTGCCATCCCAAAATAGGCACCCGCATTTGGCCAGATGACTCACACTGAACCTCATTAACTACATTTTCAATACCTCCAGTGTCTTCAATGGGAGACAGGAGACTCAGGTGGGACACCCCTATCACATCCTTAAAGTGAAATTTAATTAATCCCACCCCTTCTGTGAACCATACATCGATTTGCTGCATAAATCACGCTCACCTCCTTCCTTGAGAACTTCTGTGTTGGTGTCTGCAGGGAATGAATCAAGTAATAAAGAGTAGTGAAGTAGAAAGATAATGGTAGGTCGTAGCAGAAAGTCAGGCTGAATCATAGATTGGATAAAGTGGAGCAGATTTATTGATTCCTCTGGAGTTTCTCTCCTTCATATAAGAATTTTGCTCAATAGAATTAAAAAAAAAAGAAGAAAAAAGGAAAAATAAACAAAAGCTAAGTGTGTCAGTGAACTATTCAGGTGTACTTTAGCCATTTTCTTTCCATGTGAATTTATGGTTCATCCTATTTGTTTTCCAACTTCACTGTTACTCTCTGCATTAGGAAATTTTCACCAGTGGTAGGCAGCTTCTCCTTCTGGCCCTTCCTGTGTACTGTGTAATGCTCCAGGACCTCACTGATTCCTCCTCTAAGGACTGATAGGATCTGTTGGGTTCTCTGTAGGACAGGCTTCAACCTCTCCCAGTGTGAGATCACCCATCAAATACCCTCCAAAAATACCTCCTTTGCAATACAAACAATGCAATACTATTTTTTTTTTCGTTTGCAATACAAACAAAAAATTCAAACTCACCTTTATCCTCAGCTGTGTGCCCCAGCTAGAGACTTTAAACTTTGTTTCCTTCTAATTTCAACATTCATTTAGGATTTGGGAAGTTCCCTGTGGACCAACTGTCAGATTTCTGTTTGCAGGAATCAGCAGCTAATTTCCAGTCTGAATGTTTACCCCAAACAAAGTGGCTTTACCTGGAAACTCCAAATGCTTGTCAGTGCAGCTTAGGAAGCAGCACAGCAGGAGGAGCATAGTTATGAAACAGATATGTAATAATCAGCATGGAGCACAGAGAAATAGAGAGTAATAATAATAAATTGAATTTAATTAGTTCTCCTCTGGTCTTCATTACCACTACCAGCATCTTTTGCCATGGCAGTTCATCAAGGGTAAGCACAGATGCTATTGCCACTTTCTACATATTTAAAAGACAAAGTCTGCCTTAGATTTTTCCTCTTAACTCCCTCATTTATGACACTTTCCAGTTGAAAATGACCCTTCTGTGTTATAAAACCCACCACAGAGGCAGACCAGCCTCTGCCACAACTGCCCTCTCTTTCATTATCAGCAGGAGTTTCCTGGGCTGTTTCTGCTGTCGGTGTCTTCCCTTACAGCTCTGACTTTATCCTTGTGTCCCATTTGTTCTGACTCATTTCAAACATAAGTTGAAAACAGCTCATCTCTCCCCAGCTCCTGCCTGTTAATTTCTCCTTCCCTCAGTTATAATTTAACTGTAACGATCTTATTTAACTCAAGACCATTTTGTGGGTGCAATTGGTATGAGAGGTTCTGCATATCATAGCCGGTAGGCAACTTGTCATGGGGTTCATCAGCTAATGAGCACTTTGGATCTGATTGGGCTGAGTTGCTGAGGACAGGCTGTGTTACCAAACCTCTCTTTTTTATGAAGATTGAACAACCTGCTCTGTTATTTCACGGCAGAAAATGCTGAAGTGACCAAACTGTGACATTGTCTTTCTTTCTCTTGTCTCTGCATGCAGATTTGTGAGTGTGCAGTACCTACTGACACACAAATCACTGAATAATATAAAAACCTTAGATAATGAAGCCCTGAGATCTGTCGCTGGTGAAGGTTGTAGTGTCACTCAGGGACTCGTTGACAAGCTTTGAGGAAAGAGATGGATTCCCAGGAATGAAAGAGCTAACATCTATCAGCCATAATTGAGCAAATTAATAGCTTTGTGAAGTCTCTTTTTTTGGTTAGGATCCCATGAAATGACAATAAATGTGTCAGAATTTCTCTTGCAGCCCCCTCTTGCTTTTTTTATTTTTTTCTTTCTGCTGTTGTGTACAGCACATAATTACTCTGAAACAAAGGGAACCTCTACAGAACCAGCAGCAATTTTAGCAATGAAACACAGGAGTAAAAGGTAAAGACTGAAGCAGGCTTATCACCCCCTCTAAAGGAGGGAGAGAGAGGAAAGTTGAAGGAAAATTTCTTTGCATGTGGATACCAGTTTGGCCACAAATATTGTATCAGTCACAGGAGGAATCAGTAAGGAGCAATTGATGGGATCTGGAAGCTCTGTCTTAGAATCACAGAATCATTGAGGTTGGAAGAGATCTCCAAGATTATCAAGTCCAACCTCTGACCAAAGACCACCACACCCACTAAACCATACCCCAAAGTTCCATGTCTACTCCTTTTTAGAACACTTCCAGGGATGGCGACTCCTGTTCCAATCCTTCCCACTCTTTCAACAAAGAAATTTTTCCTTTATATTTGACCTTAACCTCCCTTGGTGCAACCTGAGGCTGTTTCCCTTTGTCCTATAGCAAACTGCATGGAAGAAGAGCCCTATCCCCACCTCACCACAACCTTCTTTCAGGTAATTCAGTTATCTGCCACTTCCCCATCACTGGGCAGGAACTTTATGGCTCTTTTCTTCCCACCTGTCCACTATTTTTGACCATCAATGGCTGCACTGCTGCAGAAACAAACACTGCAGAAACTAACACTGCCAAGTTTTCCTTGAGACATGAACTTTGCTCTGTGCTTGCAGCCAGAGGACTAAAATCTAAGGAAGAAAGTCTAGAGGAATAAAATTTTAGGAAGAAAGTTTAGTCGCCTCCACTGGAGAAAAGGAGGCTGAGAGGAGACCCTATTGCTCCCTACAAACACATGAAATAAAGTCATAGCCAGGGGAGGGTCAGGCTCTTCTCCCAAGTTACAAATGACAGGACATGAGGAAATGGCTTCAAGTTGCATTGGCGAAGTTTGGGTTAGATATTAGGAGAAATTTCTTTGTGGCAGGGACTGTAAATCATTGAAACAGGCTGCTCACAGAAGTGGTGGAATCACTTTCCCTGGAAGAGTTCAAAAACCACATGAATGTGGCACTGGAGGACATGCCTTAGTGGTGGTGAGTTGATGGTTGGATTTGATCATCTTAAAGGTCTATTCCAATTTTAAGGAGTCTGTCATTTTATGCTTCTAAGAACCAGCAAGTGGGTGATTTGCATTCCCATTATCAGAAGAAAATTTAAAAAACCCAAACAATTCGTGTCTCTGTAATTATTGTCAGTTCTCTGTATTTTGGACAACTCACTACTCTTGCTTTGTTTGTTTTCTGAAGTGTAACAATGGTAGCAAATTGTTGGCATCAATGTCTTTATAAAGGACATGGAAATGTTGGATACAGCCAGGGTGAAGGTGCTGCTGCAGGATCAAGATGTTGTTATTTGGACCAAACCAGCACATCTCATTTCTCACCAAGCTGAGTTTTACAAGTAAACACAGATAAGAAAGTGGGGCCTGAATTCAGCTCCAGATGCCCTAATACCCAGTGCAGCACAATATTCTGTCACAGTCCCAGGCCTGTGCCTTACCCTGTTCTCATTTTTTTTTTGTATAAAAGAGAAAGCCATCCTAAGAAGTCAATTTATCTCTTTGACTCCTTAAAGCTTTTCCTTCAGCTTTAAAATAATATTTGCTATTTTTCTCCACCCCTGTCTAGTTTTTCTTTTCTTTTGCCTTTTTTTTTCTGAAAGTTTTCCAGTATTTCTCCCATTACACCATTTACAGAGTAAAAGGAGGCTATGCTATTTACTTTTATTTTTCTGGTCTCTGAAATATCTCAGGTCTTCCAGATCTATTAAAAATAAACCTAAGTGGGTCAGTCTTCTTCTAAGAAAATTCCTTTTTGTGGAGCTTTCCTGGATTGGTTTTTAAAGCCTTTCTTCTGAAGTAAAAAGCAGGAAGAAAGAATCTCAATTTCTCAGTGTTTTCCTAACAGAAGCAAGTATTTCTCACATGTCAGTCACATGTCACCGGGTCTGATCTGTGAACGCTGTGTAGTTTGTTAAATGTTCTCAGTTCCTAGTTGTAAGGACAGATGAAACATCCACAGTCAGGGCTTCAGGGACATGTAGTCCCTGTGCTCGGTGGCTGTCTTTGCAGTCCAGCTCCTAATTCTCCTGGGGTTGGAGGATGGTTCATTCTCTGATTTTTCTAGGTGCTTTCATTTTTTTTGTTGTATTTTTTTCTCCAGCTCAGATTTATAATTTATGTGAGTATTTATTTATTGATTCTCTGGAGGAGAAAAACCTGGAAAATACAGCAATTTAAAATGTAGAACTGTCCCTGAGTCCCCAAAGTTTGTGTGCTAACAGGGAAAGGAGAGCTGGTTGATACTTAGTGCATGCAACCAGCATTATTTATTCATTATTTAAGAATATGAATGCATCAGTTTCTATCTTGGTGCTTATCAGTTTGTTCCTTCCCACATCACTTCCCACTCTGGCTGTTCCAGAGCTTCACAACTCTTATGTTGACAGCCTTCTAATTTTTAATCTCCATGTCTTTGTGGCTAGTTTGCAAAAATTTGTCTTTGTGACAACTTTTTAAGTTGCTTTAGGCAGCTTGTCTCCCTCCCTGATGTTGATTCTCCTGTTTTATTCAGAGGTTGGTCACCCCCTTCCTCAGCCTTTGTTCTCCATGTCTGAACCAGCCACAGACAGTGTAAAAACATACACACACTCAAAATGAAACACACAATCATCAAAACAACTCTCATGGGATTTGAACTTGGTTTTATTGGAATAAACACCCTGGTCCAAATCTTCCAAGCCACAGAGCAGCTCTAAGACTTCACAGTTCTACTTTTTGAGAGTGATATTGCTCCTTTCAGGCTTTCAGAAACAATAGTGACTTTTATGGAATTAACTGGAACCTTTCTCCTGACATCAGACAATCATATCCAGTTCCTCTTTGGAAAATATCATTAATGTGCAGAAATATGAGGAATTTATGGGTTAAACCCTGGAGCAGGATGTCATACAGGATCTGACTGATTTTTCCTTGCTTATGGGATATGTTAGGAGAATTTTGTGTTTAGCACAGGAGACAAAAGGATGTAATGGTGCAGACATTTATCCATTGTTGTCCTCCTCCACTGTCCTGTCATCCTTTGTCACAACACTGATTCCTGTGTTGGGGAATTGCATTAGGAAAGTTACAGGGCTAATTACTAAATAGTCTGGCTAGGGGCTATGCCATGTAAGAGGACTGGAACACCTCTTCTGTGGAGACAGGCTGAGAGAAATGAGGCTGTTCAGCCTGGAGAAGAGAAGGCTCCAGGCAGACCTCAGAGCTCCTTCCAGTGCCTAAAGGGGCTCCAAGAGATCTAGAGAGGGACTTGGGAAAAGGGTCAGAAAGGATGGGACAAAGGCAAATTACTTCAAACTGACAAAGAGTAGGTTTCAATTGGATATTAGGAGGAAATTCTCCCCTGTGAGAGTGGCACAGGTTGCCCAGAGAAGCTGTGGCTGCCCCATCCCTGGAAATGTTCAAGGCCAGGCTGGAGAGGGCTTGGAGTACCCTAGGATAGTGGAAGGTGTCCCAGGCAGGGGGGGTCAGAACAAGATGATCCTTAAGGTTCCTTTTAACCTGAACCATTTTGTGATTCTCTGGTTCTGACATTGGCCCTGAATGATATCCTCATCCTGTGCATTCCCAGCCATCCCTTCCAGAGGAATTCCATCACTCATTCTCCTGTGAGTCTCAGATTTGTGCTCTTATGGTTCAACGACAAGATAAAACTCACATTTAATGCCCTACAGCAGTCCCAAGGAAGAGGAATTCTGGACCACTCTGGCCTTCCACATTTAACTAACATTCCACTTACCTGCTCTCTGTAAGCTGGGGCTAAGCTGCAGGCCATCATTTCCTCTGAAACCTGAGGAGTTTCTGCCGTTCTCTCAGCTTCCCTGTCAGCTTGCTCTTGGCAAAGTTAGAGTGCATGAAGAAGAAAAAACCTTCCAATTATATCCTCACTGGCTGCTGCTCAGGGGGCAAACACATGTCTTATACATTATGATTCAGAATCCTGCTTGCACATGTTTTTTTTTGTTGTTGTTGTTGTTTTGGGTTTTTTGGTGTTTTTTTTTTTGTTTGTTTGTTTGGGTTTTTTTACCAGCTTCTGAATTCTCTGTATTGATCTGTCAGCTAAAGGAAAAAAAAAAGTGAATGAGGAGTATGGAAAAATGCAAATAGTGTTTGGATGGTAATTCAGGGTAAAAACTTGCTCCCACAAAAGGGCAAGAAAGCTTCCTAGCAACCTTCCTTCCCAGCAGATACAGTTTTCTCCTCATGAGGAGAAGACACTCAAGAATATTGGCGAGTAAAAATTAGGTGACTTCAAAATTAAGTTTTATTATTTTATTATTTATTTATTTTATTAGGTTTTATTTGTAAGTGGCTTTCTCTTGACTCAAAATCAGAAGAAAAATCCATTTCCATTTGAATTAGATTCATTGTTTGCTTCTGGCCTCCAAAAATAGCTCACTGAGTCCATAACGTGCTCAGCACTCAGGGAAGGTGACATTCCAGAATCTGGCAGAAACTCCTGAGTCAACATGATCTTTCCTTGCTATGAAACCCTCCCAAAACACTTTTCTATGTTTCTTTTTCTTATCTCCTTTAGGAAACAACTCTCACTGTGATGCCCATCCCTACTCTTGGTATAGGGCAGACAAATCCAAACAATCACCTGGAATATCACCAGTGGGAAGGGACCAGTTGCTTGTGGTCTGGGAGTGAACCCAGCAGTATGGGCAGTGTCAGGAAACGTGGGGATGGATCCTAAATTGATGGTTGCTGCACTCACAGAGAGATGCTGACACTGCTGGAAGAACAGCAGGGCTCTACTTTGTCACACTCCCATTCGTCCCTTCCTTAGCACATTTCCTATGTCAAGCTAGGAGCAGTCATCTGGCACTAGAGCTGTATAAATGGCAGAGAAATTCCCCATCAGCTATTTCTGGGAAAAATCAATTCTTTCTGTATTCAGGAAGCTCTGAGTTTGCTAAGCTCCCTACCTTTTAACTGCAAATTGCTCTACATATTTTTCCCTTATCATCAATACAGCATAGGGAAGCAAATCCAGTTTGAAGCTGAGCTGGTAAATTTTCAAGCCAGTTGAAGCCAGGTGTTTTATTAATTGATCTTTACGTATGTGTGCAAAACACGTGTCTTGAAAGCCATGGAAGTCCTCCTTTGATGCCAAAAATAGTCTAAACCCAACCATCTGGTGAGGATTTATGTCAACTACTGTATCCTTGGGAAGGGATGGATGCTGGAACTCCTGCCTGATGCTCTGTTGCTGGTGACCTAAAAAAAAACAGCCATGAAGTTGGTGGCCATTAGGTAAACACAGAGAGGCAGGGCAAGGAGTAAGAGGTTTCAAGTCCAAACCTGAGAAACTTGTGATGAATGAGGCCAAAAAGTGCCCCAAAAATTCTTTGTAATCAATGGACACAATATTGATGCTCAGTTTGTTCAACCTGGGCGAAATTTCACAGAATGATAGAATCTCAGGGAGGGTTGGAAACGACCTTAAATCTTATCCAGTTACAACCCTCTACCATGAGCAGGAACAACTCCCACCAGACCAGATTGTTCAAAGCCTCATCCAGCCTGGCCTTGAGCACTTCCAGGGATGGGCAGCCCTCTCTGTGCAAGAGTTTCTCCCCACAGCGGTGCATCTCCAGGGGAATGGTTGTGGCAGAGGAAGACACCAGGACCTGCTGCTGCCAGGTCCATCAAACAGCCTGGCACAACCTGCTCAGCGTGGTACAAGGCCCAGAATGACTTGTCTTCGAACTGCTGTTGTAATTTCCATCAGAACCGTGCTTCTGACTTAACACACTGTGCTTTACACAATTTATGACAATATTTCTCCCTCAATAGCTTTTTGTAGAATGTGTACAGCCTATTCTGCAGACTGCGGGTTTCCTTACTTAACATGTATTTTATGGGCTGCATTTTAAATTCCTTTAAGTGCAAGCAGTTGAGGAACAAGTTTCTGAGAGAGAGAGAGAGAGAGAGAGAGATCAGCACTCAATCCCAATTCCCCCATGCACAGTCTGTATATTCTTTATAGGCCAAAACCTTCTCCCCCAGAGACTGCGGCATTTCAGGAGCAGACAGAGCAATCCCCGCCTATGTAAATCACTTAAAATTATAAAGTCCTGTGAGATTCTTCCATCTATAAGATGGAATACTGGTATTGATATGACAGTAATTTTTAGCTGAGATCGCAGACCTCCCATACCAGGCATTACCCAAATCCATAGTGAGAATTTGTTCCTGACTCAGGAACCTTAAGTTGTAAACATCAGTATGAGATAAAGGATGGAGGAATAAACAAAGGCTACAGCAGAAGATGCATCTACACTGTCAAATAACTCCCACAGCCTGGTCCCCTGATCATCCACATTACATAAATATTAATTCTCTGAGTTCATTTTGTTTGTTTGTGTGAACCAAATAGTCCACACCAAAGTGAAATCTGTGTGACTGTGGGATGAATGGCCTTTGTGTGAATGGAAACACACCAGGTTTAGCTTTTTGCCCCATCCAGAGCACTCCAACACTTCACTAGACTTCCAGTGTAAGCCTCCAATATCCTCATACAATCATGCCATAAAACCCAACCATGGTGGGCAGCAGCGAAGCTTTCAAGTGTTTCAGGCAGCTTTGACATGAAAAAAAAAAAAACAACAAACCAACAAAAACCCTAAACATAAAACTTGATTATTATTTCCCACTGTACTCTGCCCTGGTGAGGCCCCACCTTGACACCTGGGATTAGTTTTGGGCCCATCACAACAACAACAAAGACATTGAGGTGCTGGAGGACATCCAGGGAAGGACAATGGAGCTGAGGAAGGGGCTGGAGCACAAGGCTGATGAGGAGCAGCTGAGGGAGCTGTGGGGCTCAGCCTGGAGAAGAGGGGCTCAGGGGAAATCTTATAATTCCCTAAAACCACCTGACAGGAGCCAGGAGGAATCAGTGTCTTCTCCCAGATAACAGGTGAGTTGCACCAGGGGAGGTTTAGTTTGGATAGCAGGAAAAATTTCTTCACCAAAAGGGTGGTCAGGCATTGGAACAGGCTGCCCAGGGAAGTGGTGCAATCACCCTCCTTTGAAGTGCTCAAAAGGCCTGTAGATGTGGTGCTTGGGGACACATTTCAGTGGTGGACATGGCAGTGTTGGGTTAATGATCTTGGGCTGATGATCTTGAAGGTCTTTTCCAACCTTAATGATTCTATGATCCCGTATCTTGGAGCTGTGAAGGCATCTGTTAGACCTGATCCATTCCAGAGGAGCCAATCCAGAATGAGGTAGATAAAGCTACTCTGCCCTTTGTAGTCAGAGTCCCAGAGCAGATATTTTGCAGCAGTGTAAATATAAACAGAAGATAATCCTGTGACAGAAGAGTTTATTCCACTCCCAGTGCCTTACTCCCAGCTCCAGCTTTCCTGCCACTGAGCCCAGCTTGGGGAAAGGGGTTTGAGTGGAAGATTTAAATCTAATCTCTTTCCAAGGGGTGATCACAACATGGCCAGAGCACATTGAGCAGTGGTGACATGGAAACAGGAGAAGGAAAAAGAGCCTGTTTTCCACTTCCAATATATTCACCCAGCCCCAAAGCTTTGTAATCCTGTGTGTATTTAGGGTAAGGTCTTCACTTCTGATCAGATGGTCTTCTGCAAAGACCAGGAATTACTCAAAACCCCCCAGAATCCTCTGTGATGCATCATATTTCCTGGCCCTCTGTACCCAGCAGCTTGCTGTAGATCCTGGCTGAAGACTTTAAAGGCTTTAGTGTCTGGGATGGGATGATCTGCACTGTGAGGTCTTGGTTTAAACTCTTGAAATGCTGTACAAGGCTGCGCTAGCAAAGGATAAAACTTGGTTGGATGGCTTAGAAAGATAGTTTTTTTCTGATTCTTATGGAGGCCTAGTAGGAAATTTGGGATTTTTTGTGGCTAGAAGAGTTAATTATGTGCCTCATGGAGCTGTGTTATTATTTGTAATAAAACTTAATTTCACATATATGTGAACCATGTAGTCATGTCCATGAGACAGATGCTTCTCTTCCTTGCTGTTAATCTCATTTAATTAAATTAATTTTATTTCATTATTTTCATTTGGCTTTCTTACAAGAAGAATTCACGCTTGTAAAACAACTTCCATCTGCCTCACCTGCTTATTTAAGATGCAGAGATACATTTCTAAACCTTCACAAAACAAAAGCATAAATTGTAATTCAGGAAATCTACTCAGTAATCTATGGTCCAAAATGCTTATCTCTTATTTTCTCTCTCCTGTCCTATTCTCACAGGGCTGTGCTGTCTTAGTTTTCCCAAATTCCCTTCCCCCTATCTTTTTCTTTTGTTTGCCTGGTTTTCCTTGTGCCAATCACAATTCTGTTATATGAATTCTCTTCTCTTCTCTTCTCTTCTCTTCTCTTCTCTTCTCTTCTCTTCTCTTCTCTTCTCTTCTC
>QUSF01000001.1:66289598-66301605 GCA_003676055.1 Chloebia gouldiae | reverse complement strand
TCTTCTCTTCTCTTCTCTTCTCTTCTCTTCTCTTCTCTTCTCTTCTCCTCTTCTCTTCTCTTCTCTTCTCTTCTCTTCTCTTCTCTTCTCTTCTCTTCTCTTCTCTTCTCTTCTCTTCTCTTCTCCTCTTCTCTTCTCTTCTCTTCTCTTCTCTTCTCTTCTCTTCTCTTCTCTTCTCTTCTCTTCTCTTCTCTTCTCTTCTTTCTCTTCTCTTCTCTTCTCCTCTTCTCTTCTCTTCTCTTCTCTTCTCTCTCTTCTCTTCTCTTCTCTTCTCTTTTCTCTTTTCTCTTCTCTTCTTTCTTTCTCTTCTCTTTTCTCTTCTCTTCTCTTCTCTCTCTTCTCTCACCTCTCACAAGCTCTCCCAAGCTTCTGATAATTTTCTTTACCTCTTCCAGACTCCTTCTCCTCCCCTTCTACCTACTGTGTTTTATATCTGGCACTTCATTTCATTTAATTTAATTTCAATTTTGAGGCAGTCCAGTGAAACTTGAGCACAATATTCCAGGTGAGGGCATCCCATTAAATACTATAATGGTGCCACTTTCACTGTTATTCTCACTTCCATGCTTTCTGCACAATAGGATTTTCTTTTCTTTTGCAACTGCCATTGTGGATGTGGCAAATATATTCATGGAAATATCCATATTTGGACTCTGAATGGAAGAATTGAGAGTCCCTCAGGTTACTGCAGGCATCTGTATACTGCAAGTTCAGAGCTATAGCTCAGCAGGCAAACTCTTCACTCTTATTTTCCACAGTAACTTTTGTCTGTAAAGAAATCTTAGGCTGAATTGCTTTGGTTTGTTTTATTTTCATTGTAGAGGAGGTGGAGGTCTAGGGAAGGAAATTTCCTTGTCAGTACAAAAATAATTTGGATCTAAGTTCAGGCCAGTTCTTGACACAGAAAAATAATAAAGAAGAATTTTGTCTCACTGAGTTTTTATTCTCCACCAGTAAAACGGCATTTTCTAATCTAACTTCTTATTTGCTGGGGTGGGAGCTCTCTGGAACTTGGAAGAGGTATTTCTTGAATACTCATCAACTGCTTTGAACCTCTCTTTCCTCCATGAGACTCCTCCTGGCAGATCTTTGATTTTTTCCCTCTCTGATGCCTTAGGATTTCTGTCCTGTGTTGTAGGCAGTGCAGGGTGGATGTGGTGTGAGCACAGTGGAGGCATCTTGGGCTCCAGCAGTGAGAATATGAACAGGATCTTACCAAGGCACTGCTCTAGGACTGGCCTCAGGAGCAACCTCTCTGTGAGAAAAGATATGTTAATCTCTTCTTCTGGGTTAGGGAGGGTGGAGACAGGAACTGTCTGTTCTGTTATGCAGTCAAGTCTAAATTAATCTTCCCAAACTTCCAGTGTTGCCCATGCAAAGGATGTTTTTTGGGAAGATGAGCAGGAGCATGCTGAGTTCTGTTCAGCACTGAAGGATGCTGCAAAGTCAAGGTTCCCAAGAATTCCATGGTCCAGTGGAAGCAGAGATGACAATCTGGGCATTCTGGGACAGAAAGGTCTAGAACTGCTGTGTGCAGAAGCCTTTATTCACACTGTATTCAAAGTCACTTCATCAACATGTAAAGGCACGTTTCTGCCAGCCTGGCAGGGAGATCAGTTCAGGAGCTTTGGGTTATAAATACTGCTTGCAAGTGGCATAGGGAGCCACTGGCACCATGTCAATGTGGATATTTTCATACTTAAATACTTAAGATATTCAGATCTTTTCCTTCATCCAGCCTCCACTATACCTTTCCTCTTACTCTGTTCCCACAGCATTTTCCCAGTTCCAGCATCAGTTTTATCCCAGCTGGCAATTAAAATTAAATCCTAAGCACAGACTATGAGTTTTGTCTTCACAGAACCTTCCTGGCTACTCAAATAATTTGAGAACATAGTTTATAGAAGAAAATTCCCTTTGTCTCTCCTATTCCTTGCTACATATGTTAGATGATTTTTTTTTTTTGGTCCTTTGTATTGTGTTGATCAAAACACAGTGATACAAAAATATCATAGACTTAGGTTTCCTCAAGAAAATTAGAGAAGTGAATTTCTTGTTTTCCAATGTTAGCAGATTTCAGAATGCTGATATTATGGAAATATAATGGAATCATAGAATTACAGAATGGTTTGTGTTGGAAAGGATCTTAAACATTACTCAGTCCCAACCCCCTGCCATGGGACAGGAATCAACAGTGTTCTTTTGGCTCTTTGAAAGGAGGGAAAGTTTTGAATGAAATAACTTTTAAATTTCAACATTCTACTGTAAATCAGTAGAGTAAGAAAAAAAATATTTATCCATATCTGTAAATTTAGAGATTCTGTTTAACCATGGGGAATAACTCTGCAAGTCCAGCATCTCCTACACCTTTTGCCTTCATTCACCAGAGACATTTGTTAAGTGTGGAATATCTGCAGGCAAGAATATTTATCTTGATCACGTGCAAGATGGGAGTGTTCTCCTGACTGACTCTTTGTCCTCCACTATCCCAATGGCAGGAATTTATATCCTTTGTGGGAAAAGGCTGGGATATGGTTTCCTTTTTTCCCATGAACAGGACAGTCAGATTAAGGAGAGAAATGTATTTGAGCAGCAGCCCAAATTACAGACAATTGGAGCTCAATTACAGCTCTGTTTGCCTCAGAGCTGCCCAGCAGTCCTTGGCCTCTGATCTTCCCTCATCTGCTCCTGTTATTCCAGCCCTTCCCTATTTCTGATTCCTCCCTACCTGTGCACCTCCTTTTGTCCCAGTTGTGTAAAACGAGCTTATCTGAGGATGTATTTTGCCAAGTAAACCCATTTTTAGTACTGTGGGCTATTGGGTACAATGTGAAAATGCAGAGAATGGAGGGTGTAAGGCAGCAAAAAAAGTGATTGAGCATCATCTTGTTTATTCAGCTCCTGCTGGAATTGCCATCTTTGGGTCCCATTAGAAGTTCACCAGTTAATATAGGAAAATGAATACTAAAAGGAAAGAGGTTGTTAAACCACAGGTTGCTTCACTCACTGGTTTCTTGTCTTGATCTCCATTTAGCTCTGAAAAAACATGGTTTTTCTAACTTCGTAGAGATCCTGTTTAATGCTCAAATACCTCAGCCCAGACCCTTAATTTTTAAAAGATATAAAATTTGTTTTATACCCAACTGCTTACACATTTAAGCCTCTGAATCCCTCAGCTGGTTTTAATGCCACTCTGACAATGAAAAGGGCTAATTCAAGATCTGTTCTTATGTTTATAGCACCATAAAGAATGTTCAGAGTAAAGACTTCATTTGCATACATCATAAAAATAAACAAAATAATTTGCATAAAAGTCTGTGCATGGAGCAGTGCTTTGGCTGAGTGAGGAATCTTGGGAAATATATTTGTAAGATGAGAAAGAGATGTGAGAGAAGAAAATTACTTTCCAGATGTATGAAGGTGTCCATGGAATGGGATGCTCTGCTTCAGGTTGCTAAATCCTTGGATATTTACATTTTTGAGGCAGACATGGGCTATAAATATCCCTGGGAACTCCTTGAGAGGTGTTAGGTGATCATGGCAGCTTCTCTGGGTTGGAACTGATGATTGGTGTTTTTCCCAGTCAAGTCCAGGATTCTACTGGTCTGGTCAAAGCTCGGGAGAAATCTCTAGGATTGGTTATGAATATTTATCACACATCATTTTCCATCTGTGTCGGCATCCTGGGTTTCTCTGTGGTGTGATTCAATATTTCTGAAGTCAGTAGCCAGCACTGGAAGTTCACTGCTTTATTCTACAAGGTGAGAACCTGGGACAGTAGCATGATGTGGTGCCTGTTAAGGATTTGCTGGAATGTCACACCCACAGCATGGAAAATAACCCTGAAAGCCTCCTCTGATGGTGTTCATCTTGGCCATGGTTGCATCATTTTTTACTGCCATATCTGCTTTTTAAATAATTAAATAATTTTTCTTTATGTTTTCATGACTTCTGTTTGGAAGGGTTGTCCTTCATGGTGCTCTGCTCGGAGAAAATTTGAAGTCAGAGGAGTGCGAATTTAAAAGGTTCTGAGGAAAACCAGCTTCCTACAGCTTTTAAAAGTGCTTGGCCACTGTCCTTTTTGGGGGGGTTTTGAATATACTACTTCACCTTCCCAGCTCCCCAAGTCTTTCAGATAGAATGGTTTGGGTTGAAAGGGACTTTAAAGATCATCTCTTTCCAACCCCTGGCATTGACACCATTCACTATTCCAGGTTGCTCCAAGCCCCATCCAACCTGGCCTTGAGCACTTCCATGGATGGAACAGCCACAGCTTCTCTGGGCAGATTCTTCCAGTGCCTCACTACCCACACAATAAAGAATTTATTCCTAATATCCAGTCTGATTTCCTGACTTCCCAACATCCAATCTGTGATTCTTCCCTGTAAAATCATTTTCAGAAACTGTGCTGCACTCAGAAACAGCCCAAAAGGTGCTCTGCAAACAGTATAAAAATAAAGGTCTTGCGAGATAAATGAAGTATCCTAAAGAGTTTTGTGACAGCTTGTGGCTGTCCTGAGGTCTCCCCTTATCCAGCTAATGAATGTAAATCAAAATTGCTACTGGGATGGAAGAGCCTCAGGAAATAGTTGAGCCCTATGCTTGAGTAGTTGTGCTTATAACTGGGGTGATTATCTGGTGCTGTGGGGAAAATGGCTCAGTACACACCAGGATTTCACAACCACCTCTCATCCTGCCTAATGTAGAGGTTAATGGCTCCAGGAGTTGCTGGAGCACGGAGAACTTACCCAGGGAACCTACAGACAAGGCAGCCCACAAGGAATCCAGGTCTAGCACCTGTCTGTCCACCAGGCCACTGCCACCACAGCCAGGGCAGCTCTGGGGAATCAGGGGAGGGAAAATTGCTGCCTGCATCATCATTAGCTGAAAATATCCACCTGCATTTCACAGGCCTAATTAATAATGAAGTCTGTGTTTGCCTCGTCACATTTCAGTGGTTGCAGAGGACTCTGTGTTATTAGAAATCCCACAGAAAGCAATTTGCAAGATTTCAAGTTTCTACTTGTCTTGGCCCAAATCTTCACGCAAAGACCCCTCCTTGCCACCCTTTGCCTTGCAATCTAAATGACAAGGAATGTGCCACACTTCACAGGCTGGGAGTGTGCAGTGTCAGCTCCACACAGACACAGGAACAGCCTCATTTCAACAGAGAAGTTAAAAAATATAAGGCTTGACATCCAGCTTTAACAAACCAGCTTGATTTTGGCTTCAGCAGCTGGGACTGGTATCTTTTAAAACTGGAAGAGCATTTAAAACTAATGGGGTGTTGTCACCTGCTTCTGCTCCCCACCATCAAATGGGTTTGGGTGCCAGGTCTCCCAAAAAAGACCAACTCCAAGCTCTGAGTGGCTGAGCTCCTTGACTAACCTGTGGTTTCTTCCCTCTTGAACAACTGAGATCTTGGTGCTGTTGAGAGGAATCTCCATAAAGAATATGCTGAAAACCAAAAGGGGTGAAAGCAGGGGAGGCTGCAAAGGGCACTTTTGTTTTGTGGGCACTGTGGATTTTTAAGGCTTGGGAAAAATTTTAAACCATGCATATCAAATTATTCACGGAATCATAGAATCGTTGAGGCTGGAAAAGACCTTGAAATCAACAAGTCCAGTTGTCAACCCAACACCCCCACCATGTTCACCCCTAACCCATGTCCTCAAGTGCCACATTCACATTTTAGGAATACTTCCTAAATTGTTAATCTACTGCTTCCCTGGGCAGTCTATTCTAGGGCATTACAAATCTTTCCAGGAAGAAATTTTTCCTAATATCCAACACAAACCTTCCCTGGTGTAACTTGAGGCCATTTCCTCTTATCCTGCCACTTGTTACCCAGAAGAGGAGACTTTGTTCCCTCAGTGGCATGTAAACATTCTGTTACACAGACCATAACTGTAGTGCCTGGAAATAGAAACCTTGCACATATTTTGAATTTTTTTTTTGGCCAGGAGTGGTATCTTTTCATGTCTAAAGCAGAATCCCCTGCTTGATGAGCAGTTTGGGTGTGGTGCTGGCCACACCAGGCAGTAATTTATCCCACATTGCACGGCAGGGCAGGAGCAGCTAATGAAGTGCTGCCGAAGTAAATACTCATTTGTGTGGCTCCCGTTAAACCTTTGGAAGCGTTTCCAGGGAGCACACGGCTCTAATGGATCTCATTATTACAAGCTGCCAGGCAGAGCCAGGTGCGCGGGGAGATTTTGCCACCAGCCCTGTACCTTAGCCAGGGCTCACACCTGGGGGATTCCCTGACACAAGCAGCATCCCTCCCTCTCTGCCTGTCAGCCTGAATATTTGCAGCCTCCAGTCTTCCTCTCTTCCTTTCCAACCTCATTTTTACCGTTGTACTCCCTCCAGGATTAGTTCTTTAATAATATTTTTAACTCTTCTTTATTTTTATTTAATTACTTCTCTTTATTTCTTCTTCCTTTTTCTTTCGGACCAGCCTGGTGTCCCATGGTAGATTTTAAGCCCCTTCCCAACCCAAACCATTCTATGATTCCATTATGTCTATTTTTAATTTTTTTTCTCCCCCTCCTTCTCCCTTTCTGCTTAATCATACCGCACAATCAGAAAACAAGATTATCCAGAATAATAGAGATCATTCTTTGTCCAGTTCTTCTGGCTCTTCTCCTAGAGATAATGCAGGAACAATCAAGCCAAATAAGATTAGTCTGTGAGGTTTCTGTCACTTTTTTTTCCTCTTCTTCACCTTATTAATATTGCAGCTGTCGCACTCTATAATCTCATGCATTAGCTTCATCCAGGCACGCAGCTCTGTGTTGATTCGTTTATTTTAATCAAAGTTTCGTCTCCTGATATTTTTCCCTGTCCAGGCTGGAACAGAGAAAATGAAATTTCAATAGAAAACACACACACAAATCATTAATATTTGACCTCTGAAAAGAACTCATTTATTAAACATTTTTTTATCCCTTCAGGGTGTTCAGAGACATAGTTTCTTTGCATGTTACTTTGACAGTAATACTGGAGCATTTCCCTTGGGCTTCTTTAAGTGATCTCAAGTGTGCACTAACAGCCCTTTGCCTTTGGCTTTTATGAGTATAACACACATTTAGTCACAGGATCCCCTTTGGGTGATTTGGGTTGGTTGTCTTTTTAAAGTATGGGAATTTTGTCTCTTTTTTTTGTTTGTTTGTTTGTTTTTGGTTTTTTGTTTTGGGTTTTTTTTTGTTGTTTGGTTGGGTTTTTTTCGTTCTTTTTTGGGTTTTGGGAATTTTTTTGGGGGTTTTTCTGGGGTTTGGGGGTTTTTAACATTTTTTTTTTGATTTTTGAGTTTTGCTCTTCATTTGATTTTGGCTTTTTTGGGGGGACAATTTACTAGGAGAGGGTTTGCTATGTTTTAGTGAGAAATATAGGAGCCTTTTGCTGCAGCTCTGGAGTTTTAACAGATGGACAATATTAAACCTTCATATATATATTAAATATATATATATATATATATATACATATATATATTTGAGTATATAAAAGGATTGATTGCCACTGAGCAAGATGCTAGATGCTGGTTGTTGGCTTTCCTCATCCTGAACCTCCTGATGGCAAATGGCTCCAGAAAGATGTTGACCAACTGATCATCCTCTCATCTCATTCTGGGTGACAGACGCCCTTAGCGACAAATTAGAGATTGAGGGGCCTGGAAGAACATGTTAAAGAAAATTAAAAATCCAATCAAAACAACATAATAAAATCAAGAACCAGAATTGTAATTGCTACACTGAGCACTAAATCTTGACTGGCAGTGTTTCAGCAAGCTGTTTGTCAAAGTTTAACAGGAGAAATCTTCTCCACACTGAGGTGGAAATTGGGGTGTTTCTGGTGAAAGAGGACATAGGGTCATGTTGGGAAGTGGCATCAGTGGGATCACATGGTAGAATTGAAGAGTTTTGCATCAGTGGGAATTTAAAAATGTTAGAATTGGCAGTTTCCACAGCTTCAAGGTGAAGCAATACCTGTGGAGCAGTCCATGGTGTTCACAGCAGCATGGGATGTGGGACACTGTTACTCCTCAGGGGTTAGATGGTGTAAAGAGACTTTTTCTGTTGGAGTGGGCAAAGATCTGGGACTGTGGGGGAGGGCTGGATGGTTTGGTCATAAACTCATGGGGTCATAGGGGATTAGAATATGCTCTGTTGGAATGGACCCACAAAAGTCAGCCAAGTCCAGCTCCTGGCCCTGCACAGAGCAGCCCCAAGAGTCCCACCATGTTCTGAGAGCACTGTCTGAACACCTCTTGAGCTCTGTCAGGCTTGATGCTGTGACCACTTCTTTGGGGAGCTTGTTCCAGTGCCCAACCACCCTCTGGATAAAGAACCTTTCCTTAACATCCAATCTAAACCTCCCTGAAACAATTTCAGACCACTCCCTCCCTGTCGCTGGTCACCAGAGAGAAGAGATCTGTGCCTTTCCCTGCTCTTCCCCTTACAAAAAAATTGCAGACCCCACTGAGGTCCCTCCTCATTCTCCTCTTCTCCAGGCTGAACAAACCAAGTAACCTCAGCTGCTCCTCATACTTCCCCTCCAAACCCCTCACCATATTCACAGCCCTCCTTTGGACAGTCTATAATAACTTCATATTCTTCTGATTTAGTGGTACCCAAAAATGTGCACAGTGCTCAAGGTGAGGCTCCCCCAGTGCAGAGCAGAGTGAAACAATCACCAGTTCATCCTGGTATGGATTCATATCCTCTCCTCTGTTCCTCTCAAAAGCTCTTTGCTTTTATTATGTGAAATATCTGAACAAGCTGTAGGCAGAACAGACCTAAGGAATCTGCATTTACCCCTGCAAGTGGCCAACTTCTCACCTTGTGCCAATTCCCAGATAAAACCTCAGACTCAGCCCAGTTCTCCTTCACGACCAACACTCTGCTTGCACTGCCTGGGTCATGAGGCATTCCTGGGAACTGGAGTCAGAGTTTTCCCCATTCCAGAGCTGCCCAGCCACCCACATGTCCTGTCTTTAAGGTGAACAAATCTGTGTGCAGCAGTGAGCTCCTGAAGCAGCAATTAGCAATTTCTGAGTTTTCTTGGTTAAACTCTCAGTGTATCTCACCAGCCCACTCCTTCCCTCCACCACATCCCTCCACAGCCAGTTCCTTCTCGAGATCTATTAATATCCTGTGATTTACCTACACACAAAGAATGTTACTTTCTGATTCCCACCGGGCATATGGAACAGATGTCTCCTTTCAAGGGATTTATCAGCAATTACAAATAATGCAGTGTAAATAAGTTTTCCAAGACCTTCAATTATGCTCATTAGCTTGATGCTAATGTGAGATGGGATCAAATATAAATCCAGCAGCCTATAAATTTGGGGATGAAGAGGCTTGCTTAGGTCCACAGCTTTAACAACTGAATATGACACCAGCACAATAAGGCACTGAAGATATTTGAGGCAAAGCTCCTCAGGATTTTACTGGGAGCTTTGCATGAACCAGGATCACGACTAAAACTCTCATATTTTTACCCTGGACATTACATAACTTAGTCTTGCTTGTACCTTTAAAGGGGCTGCTATTTCACACCCTCAGGGGAGTAAAGCCTTCAAGGAACACCCTTTTTCGAGGGAAATCACAGGGTAACCCAAATGTTAAGGTTCTTCTTCTGAGGAGAGAGGATATTTTTAGCTGTTGGGTACTCAGGTGTTTTTAGCTGCACATGCATGAAGTGCTTTAGACCTGGGGACTGCAAATCATTAGACTGCAAAACTTCTCATTAGAGTCCTCCTGGTTAGAGTTTTTGGGCAAAAGCCACAACAAACCAACAAAACCACAAAATCCACAACAAAACAGAAGCCAGCAGACTTGTCTGTTTGTGGGTTGATTTTTTGTTTTGTTTTGTTTTGTTTTGTTATTTTTGTAGCACTGTTTTGACTTATCAGGACCATTTTTGCAATCTGATCCTTGCAATGCCATTTCTTCCTCATAGGAAAATCTCAAGATGATGTCACTTATACCCACATTTGTCGTATCTTCCACCATGGATGTTTTTGCTGTAAAGATTAGCAATAATGCAACAGAGCAATTTCCTCTGTGTCTGTTTTTTAGTAGGAATGGGGGAGAAGAAGGGGATGATGGGCAGAGAAATGTATCAGCCTTCACAATTTCACATCCTCAAGGAGAACATGCCCACTGCTCCAGCCCAAATGTGTCTCAGGGATCCTCAGTATAACTGACATGTATTTAATATGCTGATTTTCTGTTGCTGGATCTTTGCTGGCGCTAAAGAGATGAGGTAGGATTAAATACATCCCAGAGAGATAAAAAAGGTATGTCTGGTGCAGGAATGCCAAGCAGCCTTTGAAGTCTGTAGGAGGTATGACTGTTTCCTCCAGCTCAGGATTTGTATCAGACTATTGAATTCTTTTCAGAACTGTACATTAACAGATTTTTTTAACAGTGCAGCTTTAAGCAAGCCAATGAGCAGTCTGTGGCAGAACTACTGTGTTACGCTTTTGCTCTCTGTGTCAAGATCAATAATAAATCACCAACTCTACTCCTCAGTGTAAAGGGAAAGTACATTTCTCCCCGAAAATGATCTGTCTAACCTTTTTTTTTTTTAGTTTTTTCAGAGGAAACCTTTTTTTCCTCCTCCCTTGATATATATTTAGAATAGATAGATAGGTACATTCTCTTTTAATACAATTAAGTCTCCCCATACATCCATAATAGATCTAAAAGTGAGGAAAGGGTTGTTAAATCAGGAGGATATTCTGTGACCACATCCAACAATGAAAAGCATCCTGGAAAATTCCAAAATGTGTTTTTAAATATCATCATCCAGCACGAGGTGCCCAAATTGACTTTAGAAGTACATTGTTGTTATTAGGAGTTGCTATAATAAGCAGAATCAACCAGCAGCTATTTCCTGATGGGGTTTTATAATTGCTTGTTGGGTATTTCTGGGTTTTGGCTCAGAGCCTTTTATTCTTGTTGTTAACAGAAAAAAAAAGTGTAATAACCAGTAGCTGTAGCCTACTGTGGAGGATACCATCCAAGTTAGGAGAATATGTAATGAGCAGCTTTGATTCACATTCTCTTACTCTTTAGAAAATAATTCTGGTCTTTAAAAGGCTCCATGCACCACTTAACTCAGTAATTGGCAAGAGGGGATGGAAATACAACATTCTGCAAGCAAAGTTGCACATTTCAGATTACTCTGTGAGGAGAGCAGGCACTTTTTTGTCATTTATTCATAACTTCTCTCCAGCACTCAGTAACCATCTGATATCAGGCTGTTGGTTGAGTCTTGCTCTGCCTTGCATGGACAGATGCTGCCTTTGTGATCTCTGGGGTATTTCACAGGCACAGACACTGGGGATGCTTCCATGCCATGTTTTAAGAGTTAGACTGGGCAGGAATTTAAGGATTTCATGGCAGGGTAATAGAGATAATAAAAGCTTGGAGCTCCTGGAGCAGGTCCTGTGGAGGGCTGCAAAAAGGGCTAAGGGAATGGAGCATTGTTCTGATAAGGAAAGGCTGAGGGAACTGGGGCTGTTCAGCCTTAAAAATAGAGTGAGAGGGGACCTCATCCCTGTCAGTGTCTGCAGGGAGGCTCAGAGCAGGGACCAGGCTCTGCTCGGTGTTCCCAGCAATGGGACAAGAGGAACAGGCAGGAACTGATGCCCAGGAAGTTCCACCAGAACATGAGGAAGAATTTTCTGAGCACTGGAAGAGATCATCCAGAGAGGGTGTGGAGTCTCCCTGACTGGAGATATTCCAGAGCCATCTGGACACAATTCTGTGTCCTGTGCTCTGGGATGGCCCTGCTGGAGCAGGGAGGTGGCAGCAGGTGACCTCACTGTGGTCACTTCCAGCCTGACCCATTCTGGAATTCTGTGGGTCTGTGAAGTGACAATGAACAGGAGGAAATATGGATGAGAGAGATCCATCCAAAAAAATTAAAGCATTTAATGGTAGGGAAAGGGAAAGGGAAAGGGAAAGGGAAAGGGAAAGGGAAAGGGAAAGGG
>QUSF01000001.1:66257407-66289498 GCA_003676055.1 Chloebia gouldiae | reverse complement strand
AGGAAAGGAAAGGAAAGGAAAGGAAAGGAAAGGAAAGGAAAGGAAAGGAAAGGAAAGGAAAGGAAAGGAAAGGAAAGGAAAGGAAAGGAAAGGAGGAGACATCATCACTTTATTTCTCCCAAACATAGGATTTCACACCAAAATGCAAAGCACAGCAGATCCTCATTCATGTTGCTTTCTACTTTTTTCAGCAAAGCCAAAATTCAAATCTGACTTTAAAAGGGTTGTTGTGCTCTGCCAGTCTCAGCGCTGTGTTTTCAGTAGAACTCCAGGTACTGAAAGCAAAGCCCTTGTAGCACTGACAGTGCTACAGTGCTATTTAACCTTCCACGGTCCTCCAGGAGTTGGGGCTCCAACCAGAACATTCTTAAGGTACAAAATTTTGCTTTTGAGTTCACTGAACACACAGAGAACCATTTGTTGACATTATTTGTCCTGCATCTTCATGGGAGACAGCGAGTCATAAGTGGAGAGGTTTGTGAAATTCATTTCCAAAAGTCAGGGAAGCAAACAAGCAGAGAGAGAAAACATTCCTGACAGGACTAAGCTCAATATTACAAAACAGAGAGGGGAAAAAAAATCAGAGAATATGAATGCATGGTGGGATTTAAAACTAGAATTGAATAAATTAGTTTCTCCAATACTTGTATATTCTTCATGAAGAATTTAATTATGGTGAGATTATTAATTTTGTAAATGATTAATATAGGCTTATATTAGAACAGACAGATTTCTCATTACAAATTTCTTGGTTTATCTCATGTCTGCAAATTACAGTGCCAAATCTTGGAATGTTTAAGTTCTGTTCTTCCTGAAGGAAAGGAATGTTTTCTATTATTCCAGAAAAACATGCAATATTTGTTTGAATACTCATTTGGATACTTGGACTAAAATTTGGACACTGGAATTCCATTTTCCATTGTTGAAAGATGGTTGAAAGATGCCACTTATGTCCAGTGAATCTTGGGAAAAATTCTTTAGTTTTGTCTTTTTGAAATATTTTCTTTGCAAATTGAAGATGCAATTCATCTGATTCACTCTGTTTGCTCTTTAATTATACTGTAATTTCTTTAGGGGAGGTGTGACAAGATGACACTTTGTTAAGGAAAAAAATAGGTAAATTCATGTTAGACAGCATACAAAGCTAAAATCAAACAAAATCTTACTGTTTTTCCCCTTCTTTTTTTTTGACAGGAGAATAACATAAGTGATGGAATTGTAATTGCTGTTTGGTTTAGTCTAATTAGGCCTCAAAAATCTTATAGCAAATTATGATCTGAACTAAGTCAGACAAAATGCTGGGAGAATTTTTGCCAACCAAAATTCAGGCCCAACTTTAACAAATGATGATCCACAGATTGACTGCCTCCTGAGTGAAATCCATGGCCAGACTTTCCAGGAAAACTCCTTGAGTTTCCACTCCCCACATTGTCACATTTAAATGTCAGCATTTCCCCCATCAGGAAGTGCCCATCTCTTGATGTGTTGAAACCTGAGAAAGCAAAAGGTAAAAGAATTATCATCATTATCATCTTGTAACCCAGATGCAAGAAACACCATCTGGGTGGTGCCAAAGCTTTGTCTTTAGGGGCACACATTTTCCTGAGCTTGGTTTGGGATTTGGGAGCCACAGTTTTTAATGCAGACGTTCTTAGGTAACTTTAGCAACCTTTCTAAGGAAATATCTGCATCTTAAATTGTGCTGCTTTGCAGAGGTACTTGAGAAAACTTGGGTAAGAGAAGCAGCCTTTTCTCTGGTGCAGGAGAACTCACTCACCTTTGGCCAGGTCAAAGGAGAAAATAAAGGAACAAAGAGGAGAATCCATAAGGCAATCTTAACCTAAACATGGAAAGCAGTGGGGAAAACATTCCTGTGGTCCTGTCCATTTTTCACTGGCCCATACTGGTGTAGAGTCTTATCTTCATGATCTGGTCTATTTCCTATGTAGAATTACAGAATTATTCAGATGGGAAAAGACCCTGAAGATCCTTGAGTCCAACTGTTAACCCAGACCTGCCAGGTCCATCACTAACCCATGTCCCCAGGTGCCACATCTACACATCTTTAGGGTTGAGTAGTGCCAGCCTACACATCTTTAGGGTTGGCACTCTACCAGTTCCCTGACCAGCCAGTGGCAATGCTTGACAACCCCTTTTGTAAGGAATTATTCCTTATATCCGATCTAAATGCTCCTGGTACAACTTGAAACCATTTCTGTCTTGTTGCCTGTTCTTTGGGAGAAGAGCCTGGCTACAACCTCCTGTCAGGGAGTTGTAGAGAGTGAGAAGGTTTCCCCTGAGCCTCCTTTTCTCCTGGCTGGCCCAGCTCTCTCAGCCCCTCCTGGTGCTCCAGCCCCTTCCCCAGCTACATTCCCTTCCCTGAACATGCTCCAGCCCCTCAAAGTCTTTCTTATCATCAGAGACCCAAATCTGTCTCCAGGTTTCACAGAGACAATCCCTGCCCTGGTTCTGCTGTCCACACTGTTGCTGATCCAAGTCGTCATATCCATTTGAAGAATTACTTCACTTTCCATGTACTTTAATGTCTTAAAAACTGGCCAAATTCCTCTGTGATCTATGTATGCAAGCTGCCTGCATTAAGAGGAAAAAAAAAAAAGGAAGGAATAAATATAATAATCATTGAGTGGATTATTTTCAGCCTCTAATATGGCATTGATTTAAGCCTCGCAATGAAAATATAAGTGAGGAAACACAAATGAATTTGCTTACATAAAATCCGCTTATTAAAAGCGATAAGCAAGGCCTGAGAGAAATATTTCTGCAATTCCTCTTCTTTGATCATTTCTTGCCTGGCTAGGCAGGACATCTTGGAAGTGTCTGCCAGAGTCTCAGCAGCCTGGCAGTGGTGGATGGCAGGAAAAGGGTGGGCATGTCATGGGAAGCAGGTCCACACGTCCCACCCCAGCTCTGAGCCCTGCCTGGCACACAGCAGAGCATGGAAAAGGCACCCCCAGGGCCTGGTTCATTTTCTGTCCTGGCACTGGGACTTCCACCAGATGGGAGATGAAGATTTGTCTTCCTCTTTGTTGTCCCACACACCAAGCTGACCTCTGGCACTCTGCTGATTTCACCTATTCCACAGCAACCACTTCAGCTCCAGCCCTTTATTCAAGGACTGATGGTGTTGAGAACCAGAGGTCACAGTCTCAAGCTGCCCCAGGAGAGATATAAGTTGGATATTAGGAAAAAGTTTTTTATGGAAAGAGTGATAAAGTTCTGGAGTGGTCTGCCCAGGGAGGTGGTGGAATCACCATCCCTGGATGTGTTTAAAAACAGACTGGATGGGGCACTGGGTGCCAGGGCTTAGTTGAGCTGTTGGGGCTGGGTTGGACTTGATGATCTTGAAGGTCTCTTCCAGCCCAGTGATTCTGTGTTTGTGAATCTGTACCATGCCTGGCACTCCAGGCCCCTTTTTAAGTACTGCCATAAGCATGATTAACAGTATTTGTTATAAGTGCACGTGTATTATGTGTTTTACAGAGCTTCTACACATCCACAGCCTTTAAAACATGGATTCCAACTACAATTCTACCTATGCCAAAACAACACAAAAATTATTACACTGCAACAACAAAAAAAAAATTAAAATGCAATAACACTTTATTATCTGCAGATGGAGTCACAAGAAATTGTCTTTATTTGGCTGCAACTGTTTTCACTATAATTTACCCCTCATCTCTCTTTCAGAGATCATATTCAGGTTGTATGTGCAAGGATTACAACTCTTGCTAGGGGTATGCAGGCAATGCATGGAGTGGAAACCAGAAGCTTTTAATTCATATTGGAATTACTAGACTAGACACTAGAAACTATAGGTCAAAACCATGTAGGGATGTGTTATCTGTATTTTTCTGTGTAATCTGTTTTTAGAGACTGACATCCACTTGCTAAATCAGCCACAAAAATATTTATTTTTATGATAACATTCAAGAGTTTTTAGATAAGGAAATTAAGCTGATGGCATGCACATAAAAAATCAGTGAGCTCTTTGATATGTTATCACTTGGAAAGTGAATACGTAATTTGTAAAAGCTGGAGATTACAGAAAACACTTAGAAGTGGATAAAGCACTGGTTTAAGGGGAGATGCTGAGATAGGATCAGTAGCTGCTGGATTTGAATTGGCAGTGCAAACTGGGACTGATCTTGTTCAGGATTTTCATGTGTTATCCTAGCCTGCTGCTCAGTCAGGAGGTATTGGGAGTTCAGGGGAAGAAAAGGATATCACAGAGAATACTTTTACCCCTGCTAGTGAAGCTGCAAATACATTTCCTAACAGAAAGTACCAGGTAATTCACTTAGGGACTAATAATTTTCAGTGTAAAATGGTATCATATCAGCTGAAATTGAGAAAGAAAAAAGCTTGTGTGTTCCAGGGTGGAAATAAATTATTAACGTACAGGTTCCTGAAAAGACATATGTGGCCATAAGATGTGTTTGACAAGATATTTCTGGTGCTTAGAGGGACTATTGCCACTGCACTGTGGGGATTTCAGTGAGAGGATTGTGGGTCATTCTGAGCAAAAAAAAATCTGAGTTCAGGCAAGAGCAGAGGGGATATGATGGGGAGAGGAGGGTGTTACCTGAATAAAGGCATTTTTACCTGCTGCAGTTCAGCACTGAAATGTGCTGGCTGGCTCTGCACGGGATAGCTCAGATACTGCAAACACTGGCAGTGCGTGGACAAATTTCCAGCATGGAAATTCAGCTGTTTACCTCCCAAACACCAAACCCAGAGCTCTTGCTGGCACCTGACACTTCAGTGAAGTCAGTCAAAGCTGAGTTTGTCTCTATGTGACACGACAGGAGAGCTAGTGAAGGACTGAGGGGAGCTGTTTATCCTTAGATCACTAATAATGGAAAAACAAACACTTATACCACACCCATGAGTAAATTCATCCTAAATTTGGATTGAGACTGTCCAGGGAAAACAATCTGACTCGGGTTTAGGTGTATTCTGATCAGTTGCAGGGGTCAGAGCACCAGTGCAGGTGCCTGATTCAGTGTGTGCTCCTAAAAAAATCATAGTAATGAGCACATTTCAAGAAAAGTTTTGCAGCCTCCCCTCTGCAGTTCTTAATTCAGGACTCTATACTGCTCCTGTGCTCCCCATATCACAGAATCATAGAATCATTAAGGCTGGAAAAAGCCTCCAAGATCATAAAGCCCAACCTTTAACTTAGTTTTAGTGGTACCTGGGACCTGTTGTGCAACAATTTCTTACCACTTTAATTCCTTTATATGCCTTTAAAGTAATAACATTGCATTATTTTAAGTGCAGTGAAATAGCCAAGTATGATTACATGACACAGTTCTCTTCAAGAAGAGAAGATTATACCTAAAAATTTAGGAAAGCACCTTCTTCTTCTTAATATTTTAGTTTTAACTGTTCACAGCTCCTGAGAATTGTGAATCTGTTCTGCCACCAGCTGTTCTTGAACTAGCCTAGAGGAAACACAGCTCATATCCACGAGCTTGGATTATGTTTGGTTTGTTTCTTCACCTGATCCAAACCCAGCACTTCAAGTAAAAGAAACAGACACCTTTTCCTTCTTTGCATAATTTGTTCATTTGAAAATTCATCTTACTTTCCTGGTGGTCGTATCTGTGTTGTTTTTGATTAGGATGCTTTTCTCTGTGCTTTCCCAACTCCCTTGTATTTAGATTTTTTTCAGATTTCAGTGCATCTCACCTGTGCATTTGGTTCCATGGGCACTACTTCAAAGAAAACCATTTGTTTTATTTAATAATACAATTAAAAAGGGATCATGTTTATTACATTAGTGCACACATCCATGTCAGACTTGTCTCCAGGAGAATTGGGATCATTTGTCTCATTTGGGAGCAGTAATTTTACACCTCGATTATTCTGAGCTGTTGCATAAGTAGCATTGCCAGGATCTCTATTAGATGGGGTCACCAGGTGGCTTAAGGAAATTTAATACCCTGGCATTTCCAGCTGCACAGCACTTGGTCCTGTTATTAATCAAGGCTCTGGAGCCTTATTCATCTTCTGATTAAAGATTTCAGCAGAAGGGAATCATGCAAGCTTTAAGTACAGTATTTTTAATTAGGGACAAGTTCAGGGTATCACTGTGCATTACTTCTTTAGTAGGTGTAATTAAAGAGCTGATCTGTAACAAGCCCACTTGGAAAAATACCTGTCTTTAAATCCTAGCAGCCTGCTCTGAAAAAGAAAAAAAAATATAAAAATGGCCCAAAAGAAATGGGATAATAAAATCCATCCCTCAGAAATACAGATGGGAAATTTCCTGTGGTTATTGTGACCACCTTAAGGCTAAGTATCTTCAAGGAAGGCAGGTCCAGACACAGGACAGAGTATGCAAAGCACATTCAGCCCTCACACAGGCTAGAAGAAAGTGGAGAGTCACTTCAGTTTAAAAAACAGTTGATGAATTATCTGTGAAAAGCATCAGGATCTGCTGTAACTAATTTACACCATCCAAATATGATTTGCCTGCTTTAAACTAAGTCATCTGGGCTCCTAGTGGGAAAAGAAAGGCTCCTTCAATAAGGAATTCATCCTACCCAGTGATAAGTGTTTGAGATTGGTTATCACTGCAGACTGTGATGCAGCACACAGGCTTCAGAAACTCGGGAAAGAAATTTGTTCCACTTGCCATCAGAAGCCCCTCTGGCTTGAATATATTAATAATTTCTGCAGTGGCTGCTGCAGCTTTCTTTGGGCTGATGCTTCCCTCAGATTTCCACTCTCTCGTCACAAGCTTCTTCCACTGTAAAAAACAAACCTCTTCAAGATGAACCACGTTGGGTTTGTAAAGCTTCCATGGCCATGGCACACAACTGCAAACAAAGGGTGTGTGATACTGAGATGGAAAATTTCCCCAAAGAGATATGGATTTCAGTGGAGGTAACTTACTTAAAAATTACAATCCCATTATTATGGGAAGCACATGCAAACCAGAAATAATGTTATTTTGCTAATTTAGCTACTGTTTCAGAAATTTATTTATGCTAATTTATCTACTGTTTGCTAATTTATCTACTGTGACAGAGATTCATTTCCCATAATCTGTTTGGAGCTGACCATGAGTTCTAGGAACCATCAGGGAGTTTTGAGTCCTTCCCAATTCTTCGTTCAAAGGTTCTCCAGTGCTAGAGGGAATTCAAGTTTAATCTAATCTTGCAGTCAGGTTAGAGCAGCTGAAAAAGCCTCCACACTTCAACTTCCAATTAACACCTTTCAGATGAGCTGCTATGAATGAACACTCGCTGTTCCCAGGTTGTTCCAGCAGGAAGAGTAGCAGGGACAGCACCTTGGCTGAGGAGGCTCCAAGTAAGACCCAAGTAACAATAAATTCCCATTTTTTTATGAAAAGAAGGCTTCTAACCTCAGATGTAACTGCTTTTAGTGGATGCTCATGGGGTAGCTGAGATGTCTGAAGGTGCTGGCTCATGGAGAATGGTGGAGAATGCCAGACTGGCTCTGTTGGATATACCCTGGGAGTGAATCCACATGGAAAAGCTTAGCTGGGAATTCACCACTGCTTTTGTTACAATTGTTATTTGCAGTCAGTCACTGGAAGTAAAACTAATACATCCATAAGCTTCAAAAAAAAGAATATTTTTTCATTAAAAAGCTCACGAGGCTCTGAAATTTGTGATTTGAATGATTAATAATGAATTTAAAATGCTGCAGCAGTGCAATGTAATGTACTGGTTGTCTAAAGGCATTGATCAGGTTAAAATCTGTTCAAGTTGGCTGGAGTAGCCTGCCATGACAGACTGTAGGTCAGCCAGGGGTTGTATTAAGTTTCTATTAATTTTCTGTAAAAGCAAATACCACGTGAAGATACAGCCTGAACTCTGTTTTACTGAATAATTCAATGGAAACATGATGTCCCATTCAAATTTGATCATTGGCTGGTGGTTTCATAGAATCACAGAATAATTAATGTTGGAAAAGACTGTTAAGGTCGTTAATCCAACCATGAACCGAGCACCACCACCATGTTCATGGTTAAACCATGTCCTCAAGTGCCACATCCACACATTTTTTTGAACACTTCCAGGGATGGTGATTCCACTGTGTTTTAGTTCAGATTTAATCTTTAGGGCTGCAGGATCATAGTTGGATTTTTCTGTCCTCATCAATGGCAGAAGGGGCTGTGCTGGGAGGCTAAAGGCCACATTGAGATTTACTGCAGACATGGAAGGCACAGCCACAGGCACAAATCAGCTAAATTTCCTTGAGAAAATTGTCCTTACTGGTGTGGAAAATAATAATTTAATTTATTTCCTTTTTTTTTCAATTATAAAAAGGTATATAATTAAAATGAACTAAAATTTTAAACAAAATCCAATGGCACATTAAGGGAAAAACATTATTTACCTCACTAGGCAGAGTGCCTTCAATGGCAATCATTCCTTTTCAATTAACCAAAATTACCTTAGGGAATTAGCATGACAGCTGCAGGAAATAAAACAAGAATGAGAATGTACTGAGAGAGTACAGCAGGAGATCAGGACCTGCCTCAGATTTGGCTGGTTTGGGTAGGGTTTCTGCATAGAGCATGCGTGACCATGTCTGTGAAAAAGTTTACTTTCTTCATAAGTTCAGTGGGGAGAACAGCAGGGACAGACATGTGATGATACATCCCTGAAACCACTTTCCCTTTCTGAGGCATTTTCTTAACCACGCTAACCATGTGCTTAATACTCTTTGATGGAAAAATACTATTTTTTTCCATTATTTTCCCACTCCATCTTGCAACTTGCTCTAGTGAAAGTGTCACAGCCCTTGGCAAGATGGCTAAAACTAGATGGTCTTTTAAGGTCCTTTCTACCCCAAACTTCTGGATGATTCTGTGCTTTTACTCATATTTTGCAGCCATGAACACATTTAGCATCTACTTTCTTGTGTAGGAATAATTTCCACAGTCTGGATTTTATTATGACAGGGGAAAAAAATCCTTCATTGTCAGAGTCACCATATGACACTTTCCTGTGAAGGTCTGGTTTTCTTGTATAAATTATCTGAGTAGGGGAAAAATAAACCACAAAAAAAAAATCTTCCCCAAAATCCCTTCAACACCAGCAGGTTAAAGGAGAGGATTCTGCCTCCTTTCTCCACTCAGGTGAGACCCCACCTGCAGAGCTGCCCCAGCTCTGGATCCCAGCACAGGAAGGACCTGGAGCTGCTGGAGGAATCCAGTGGAGGCACCAAAAGGATCAGAAGGATGGAGCAGCTCTGCTGTGAGGAAAGGCTGAGAGAATTGGGATTGTTCAGCCTGGAAAGAGAATGATTTGGGGTGACTTAATTGCAGCCTTTCACTACCTGAAGGAGATGGCAAGAAAGACGGAGAGGGACTATTTACAAAGGCTTAGAGTGACAGGACAAGGGAGAATGGCTTCAAACTGTCAGAGAGTAAGTTTAGATTAGATTTTAAAACAAAAATTCCTTACTTTGAGGGTGATGAAGCCCTGGCACAGGATGCCCTGACAAACTCTTGCTGCCCCATCCCTGGAAATGTCCAAGGCCAGGCTGGATGGAGCTCTGAGCAACCTGGGATGGTGGAAGGTGTCCCTGCCCATGGCAGGGGGTTGGAATGATATTATCTTTATGATCCTTCAAAATCCAAACCATTCTATGATTCTGTGATCACCACCACCCTCAATTTATCTGAAAAAAATTATGGAAAGTGGTTGATCCTCACACTTATTTGGCAGTATAAAAGATATTAGGGTAAATCAGTCTGCACCCCTCCTTGTGAAGTTGAGGCGTCAGAAGAGGAGTAACAAAGGGCTTTATATGATGGAGTTTGTCTATGAACCATCAATAAGGTTATACCATTAAGACCTGGAGTTTCCTATGCCTGTTCATAGGTGCATGCCTGAATTTTGCTCCATTTATCTGTGGATAACAGGGCCAAGCCCATTTTCCCAGTGCAGAAATGGGAGCTAGGCCAGGGGTGCTGCTAAGGGTTCCTCATGACAAAAGGCAGGAGGAAATATCAACGCAAAAGGAGAGGGAGAAAGAAATAAGTGATCCTGAGGACAACAAAGAGGTGAAATGTAATATTCCACATGGTGCATTTGGGGATGAATATTAAAGAAAATGATCCTACTATCACGTAATTTAGCCCATATTATCAGAGACAGCAAGAGGGATATGAGCCAAGGATTACGTTGCCGAAGAGCTGAATTCCAATCTTGGCTCTGCAAATGGCTTGATGTATGCCCTTAGGCAAATTCTCTACCTTCTCTCTTACAGCTTCTCTTTCTGCATTAACAGGATAATAATATTTAGATGAGCTTTGCAAGGTCTAATTAGTTAATGATTATAAAGTGCCTGAATATGTAAAGTGCAATGCAAGTGTAAGGGATTATTATCATCTTCGAAATAATGAAGAATGTTTATTAGTTAGTTATTGTGATTATTTCTTTTAAACCTCTTTATTGCTAAGTGCATAAGAGGCTGTCAGCCATAAAGTGGGTTTTACAAAGGGATTTAAAAGGGAGGAATGGTTTGGAGGCACAGATGTAGTTTTAACAGGGAGTTTTAACACTGTTATCACACCAGTTCCTACCTTAATATAACAGCTGGTAGCCCAGATTGGAGAGCAGTGAACAGCAGTATTTTCAGCCTCTGGATGGTGTTTTTCTTGCCACATGTGTTCTGTGACCTTGCACTGGCTGCTTTTTTGGGTACCACTGCCTTTTAAGTGTGCAGTGGTCTTCTTACTGCTCTCTGCAATCAATTAAGGGCTCTCTGAGCCCTTAATGAGAGGAAAGAGGGGTGGCAAAGCAGAACAGACTCTTGGATCAAGACTATGAAGTCCATGTCTATCTGGGAGCTGGCTAGGAGTGCACTGACAGAATCACTGACAGAATAATTCCATTTGTGGCATCTCTGGAGAAAGCACTGTCCATCCCTCTTCTCAAAGTAGGATCAGCTAGAGCAGGTTTCTCAGGGCTGTGTTCAGCTGAGGTTTGAATATCTCCAAGGATGGAGACTCCTCTACCTCTTTGAGAAGCTGTTCCCATGTTTGATCTCCTTCACAAAACAAGAGGAATGTTAAATTGTGTGTTTAAATGAAATTTCTTCTATTTAATTTAAGAGGCCCATTGCCTCTTGTTCTATCACCTGTCACCCTTTAGGGCTTCCCTTCAGATACAAATACACACGGATAAAACCCACCTGAGACTTTCCTAGGCTGAAAAATCCCAGGCCTCAGCCTATGCTGGTGTGTGGGACCATTCCTCCCCAGATGTAGGACTACAGACCTGGGATACACAAATCCAGAACTGTGAATGAAAGGCTGTCTTCATTTTCCACATTGTTTAGCTCTTGGTTTGGGTTTGGTAGGTGACTATTTTTTTCCAGGGGGATGCATAAGGTTGGTTGATAATTCAGGCTGAAAGGAACTTCAACAGCTCTGCAGTTCAAACTCTAGCTCAAAACCTGCTGCCTCAAGTCCTACCTTTGTGCATTGGAGCCTGTCAGGAATTTTCTTCATAGCCAGACTCATGTTCTGATACGTCTGATTTGGTTTTTGAGTGTTGGGATACCCCTTTCCCACCATTCTTGTACTTAGAGGATGCTGTCTTTAAAACTCTGCTAGAGTTTCAGAACTCCATTCCTCTTCAGGGTAGCCTCACATAGGATCCACTGACTGGTTCCCTCAGCAAATCAAAATATGTTTTCTTGAAGCCTGGGGTTTGCACTGGGTTCCTCTTTATCCTTTCAGGATCTTGAGCTACACTAATTGAGGCTCACTACAGCCAAGACTTCCTGTGATTATCACCTGCTTGCTTCATCCAGCTAAGTCCACCTGCACCGCACCTGGAGCTAAAATTGGGCTAAAAGTTGCACATTGAGCTGGCTGGATGCTGGACACTTTGAATCTGCAAACCTACTTCCAGAGTGTTTAGGAGAAAGCTAATTTATGGTGGTTTTCTTTACTTGGTCCTTTAGCAGGAGTGACAGTCTAAGTTCCACACAGCATCAAAATGAGGAGGTTTATTCTCACCAGCCCAGGATCTGTGCAGCTCTTTCTGCATGGTGCAGACGTGTTCTACATTTTCCCTAGCATCCTAATCCTCCTTGAGCACTTTGCTATCAAAGCCCCTAAAAGTATGTTAATGCTTAACCTGTAAAAGCTCTGCTAATCTTTCTCCTGCCCTCCCACTATCCCAAACAGAAAACTGCTGACAAGTCTCAGGATGAGATAAACTGGATCATGAGGGTGAGGAGATGGAAAGAGACTTAAGCTGACAGGCTCGATCTCCTCCTGCCACCCTTTTCCTCCAGCCAGCCCCCGGAGCTCCAGCACAAACTGCACGTGGAACAACTTGTACATGACAGCACTGCTCTATCCCCTCCCATGAGCTTCTTAGGGAAGAAACCGGATTTATTCCCACTTCCCTGAACTTCTCTTCTGGCAGTGCTGCCCATCCCTGTGCTCTCGCTGTCAGATGGTGACAGTGTGATCTACAGGCAGCTTCTGAGGGGGAAACTAAGCTTATAAGTGCCTTAAAATTTCACATGGAGATGGGTTTTCCATTGTAATAAGAGCTGACGGTACCTTTTTGTAATCAAAATGCAAACTCCCTTCCACTGCTCAGTGCTCAGGAGCACAATTGAGAGTGACAGAATTCATTACACAACGGAGACAGATGGAGTACTTTAAAAAGAACCATACATCAAGAGCGGAGGTCTGTGAGTGTGTAGATAGTGGGCAAAAAAGCTTAAAAACTTCAATCCCCTCCATACTGCTGAAAATTACCAATCTTCTTATCTTGGCAAAACCTTATTATGCAAATAGTTGTCAAGTGGAACACTCAAATTGGCAAAATTGCCTTATTGTAGTACTTTTTACACTCCTTCCAAGAAAAGTCTGTTTTGCTGGTGTGATAAGTAAATGATTGATTACCCATGCTGGTCTGGAATAGCAGAGTGGAAAATGATGTAGTAACACCGTCAGTGGCACAAACTCCATATAACAAGGGAACACTACCATTTTTGAAAGGAGTGCACCACTTAAAAATTGCCAAGTCAGTACCTCTTCCTTCTCCTACTTAAACAGAAAAAAATGAGTAAACACATTTTTTTCAGACACCAAATGATTCAACCTTTTTCTTGAACCATTGTGAACTTTGATTGTTTTTAAACAAAATATGGAACTCGCCAGCAGTTCTTCCCTTCTTAAAGTAGTAGAGATTTTAGGTTTTTTCCTTTCTCTGAACAGTTTTTCTCTGTGTACAGCATGGGATACTTCAGTTTCACAGTTGTGGACTCTGCTGTGATGAGCTGTGTTCATTACTTTGACATAAAGAGAATTATTTCATTGGATTTTTCTTGAGAAGGCAAGAACTGGAAATGGCTAGTGGAGCAGAACTGCAGAATCCTTCTCTTCAGAAGTGTTCAGATCTTCTCTCCACAGCTGGTTGAAACCAGCTGTTGAATTGTGTGCACAATATTGCCAGGGGCACTGTGGTCAGATTTAGTCAGCACTTGGCTTAGTACTGAATAATAAATGGCACTGGAGAAGAACCAGATGAAACATAAAACTATTTGATATGGTTATGGCATTATCAAAGTGATTGATTTCTATCATAAAATCATAGAATGGTTTGGGTTGGAAGGGACTTCTGAAGGTTATCTAGTTCAGAGTCCTGGCCATGGACAGGGACGCCTTCCACTAGACCAGGTGGCTAAAATCCCCATCCACTGAGGTTCTGACTTCCAGGGATGGGACATCCACAATTTCTTTGGACAATCTCTTCCTGTGTCTTGCCGCTCTCATTGCAAAAACAGTTTCTTCTTTATGTCAGATCTAAATTTAATTCAATTTTATTTAAAACCATTGCCCCTTGTACCACTAAGTGACACCAAAAGTCCATCCTCATCTTTCTCTAAGTCCCCTTTAGGCACTGGAAGGCTCCAAAAGGGTCTCCCTGGAGCCTTATCTTCTCCAAACTGGACACATAGCCTCTCTCAGTCTTTCTTCAGAGGAGAGATGTTTCCATCCTTCTGATAACTTTTGTGGCCCTCCTTGGACCCACCCCAAAGGTCCAAATCTTCCATGTCTTGGGGCCCACAGAGCAGACCAGAGGGGCAGATTCACCCCCTCTCCTGCTGCCCACCCTGCTTTTGTTGCAGCCCCTGTCATGGGTGGAGTAGGAGCTTCAAAGTTTATTAAAGACGCCCTGGCTGAGTTATGCGGTTTTAAAAAGACCCCTTGGCTTTCAAAACCCTTCTCAGAGAGGGGAGTTTAGGGACAGCTGGATCCAGTCTTAGCCTCAAGAGTTTAAGTTTGTAAATTTTGTCCTGCAAGTTTTAATGATGGTAAATCAGCTATATTTATGAAAGATGTTTTATTTATTAAGACAAATGAACAGACAGAAGGTCTGAATCAGAATTACTGCACAGTATAAAAGCTAAAACCAATAGGGTTTAGCTATAAAACCAATAATTGACTGTAACTTCAAAGGCCAAAGTGCACTGTATTAAAGGAATAACATTAAAGCAATCATATATTAAAAGTAGCAAAAAAACATTAAGGAGAGGGTGATGTGTCTCACCACTCCTCCTTCATTTTTGGGTTACTTCTCCCTCTACCTCTCAGTCCCTGGGAAGCAACCATGAAGAGTTGTCCCAGGGAAGATCTCCATGTTCTTTGAGGCATATATGGAAAAATCTAACTTTATGGAAGGTATTCTGGACTTACAGGGTAACGAAGCTGCCAGTCACATCCCTTTAGGGCAGTGCAACAGCTTATCTGTCAAATCTCACCTCAGAGGGACAGATGTGTCTTTGAAAATACTCAGCCAGAGTGGCTTTTCAGCAGATTCAACACCAAAAAATCCCCCCTGGTGCATCAGGTAACTCAGCACAGACAGCTTGTACTGTTTGTATCTCCTGACTGGGTTCCAAGCCAGGCAGGTAAGATTTATCAGAGTGAGGCATCCTGCCACACCCACAATACCATTGACAGCAACTTCACCTTGCTGGGTGCTGGCCAGCTTTCCATTCACCAGAATCCCCAAGTCCTTCTCTGCTCTCAAACTTCCATTCCCAGTCTCGTGACACTGGGGGTGGGATTGTTCAACCCCGGCACAGAACTTTGCCCGTGGCCTTGTGGAGGTTTGCATGGGCCCCCATCTCATTTATTTATTTATGATGGGAGACAATTCTTGGAAGAACAGCCGTGCTGTTCACAACAGGTGGTCCTGCAGTCTGCAGGAGCAGATGGGAGATGCTAATGATGTATTTACAGGCAGATTCCACCTGCCTTCCAGGGCCATAAGGACTCCTGGTCATGGTGCTGGCGACAATCTGGAGTGCAGACCACTGGAGTTTACAACCAGCTCTGGAGGAAAGGGAAGCTCCAGTTGGCTCCAATTTTTTAGTGAACAACAGTGGGGGAAAACAGGGGCCTGTGTCTCTCCTGACCGCCCACCTCAGCTGCTGTAGGTGACACTAAAATGAGTGAAAAAGAATCCACACCATTCTTCTCAGAGCAGGGAATGGAATAGCAATTGAAAAATGTGCCTGTGGCTTGACATTAAACAATCTTTTTGGAGGGCAAGTGGTGATCCTTTCCAGGAACATGGAAGTACTCTAAAACTTTATAGACATGATTTAAATATTTTCACAGAGTTCTTCATAACTACAAAGACCATAAAGAGCATTTAAGCTTCATGAAGATGCCTTGTTGCACCCTAGGTGACACAAGCTTTTCGTCTTGAATATCATAGAATGGTTTGGGTTGGAAGGGACATTAAAGATCATTTAGTTCCAGCCCCCTGGCCCATCCATTAGACATGTGACAAGGAACTGTGGTTCTGGGTCCTCACTGAAAGGGTGGTGTGATTAAACATTTTGCAGTTATTCATGAGATTAATGCTTTACCTTCAAAGAAAACAGTGTGGTGTTAGCTGCCTTCACCAGAGAACTGATAAATGCTTTTTGTAATTATGATTTCTCAGCAGATGAGTTCTGTTGTTTACACATCCACATGTTTTGGTATCCTTTTTTGTCTCTCCCCACTGCAATGCACTCTGTTATTAAATGTAGCACTGTAGACAGCACAACTTAAGAAATAAACACATTCCACCTGGATCTACCTAAATGGTGTGTTCCTAGAGTACTTTATCTGACACGTAGTCTAAATATAAACAAATTATCTCGAATGACATATTTTATGGATATATTTACATAGAATTCATTTACACAGTTTTGCTAATTCTGTTTGGAAACGGTGCAGCTCATGTTCAGGGCAAGTGCAACATCTAGGCAATACAGATGTTTTCCACACTTGGCAGAAGCACACAGCCTTGCTGCATCAAATATTCCCTTTTTTGAGTTAAAGGGGTGAAATTTATACTTCTGAAATGGCACAGAATTTTGTGTAGGTCATTGATGATCCATTGATTTTCAGAAGTAATTAGATCTGTCTGATTGTTTATATCCCAGCTCAATTACTTGTCCATTGAATCTCATAACTGTGTATTTTAAAAGTATTTATTACTCTAATGTGTTCAGGCTTAACCAACAAACCAGATTCAGAACTTAGACCATTTGTTCCAGTGGTTAACCAACCTCCCAAGCACCACACCTTGCTTCTAATTAGGATATAATTGATGTTTCCAATTACACTCTTTTTTGTTGTTTTTCCCATTCTCTTAAAGACTCTTTTAATAGATGGCTTTTGTTCTTTTGTACCTGCATTTATTTAAGGGTTTTAATGTTCCATCATTTGATGAAAAAGTTTTATGAACCTTAAATAATTTTTGTCTTCTGACCCATGTTGTGTTACTTAGCATCCATTTTAAACCAGTACTGAAATGTATTGAACATTTCAGTACCAATCACTTCAGTGTCTCACAGCCATGAAATCAGCCAAGGTTTGCATCAGACCCGTGGCCACATGACTGCACCAGCAGCTCATCTCGAGCTGTTTATCTGCTTTGACTCTTAAATCCTCTGCACTCTCTACATATTAAAATACATTTTCCCATTTCCAGTGTGTATATTTGCAATTCTCAGATGTTTGGATTTACATTTATCTGCATTGAAATGCTTTAATTTGTTTGGCTGGGTCTCTTTCATCATCTCTATTGCCTTGTGTTCATTGCAGCACTCTGAGCACTGATGCAAAGATCAGAAATGTCAGATCCAGTGGTTGTTACAGAAAACCACCTTAGAACTTGTTCTGTTCAATGAGTTCCTCAACAACAGCCTGAAGAATTGGAAAATTTTGTGGCTATGACCACGTCCCAGGAAATGGATCAGGAGGAATTATTGATTGTCTCAGACTTTTCTTTCCATTCCTGAACTTGGTTCCTTAGTGATGTCTATACTAGTAGTATGCCCACATCTTTATTTGAAATGGAAATGTTTTAATGGTGTCCCTGCCCATGACAAGGAGGTTGGAACGAGATGATCTTTAAGGTTCTTTCCAACACAAACCATTTAATGATTCCATGGAAATTTCTCAGTGCTTCATTTGCCATCAGAGTGTTCTGGGCTGTGGAAGTCAAGGACCTCATACTTGCCAATTGGACTGTTAATAACCTTCAGCAATCAGGGTTTTTTTTTTGTTTTGTTTTGTTTTGTTTTTTTCTAATTTCATAATACAATTCAATTAATCCAAATAATTTATGGGTTTTTTTAATTGAATAAATATATATGTATATATAGTCTTGTACTGGTCCAGCCTCACACTAATTCATTCTCAGTTCCTTCCTGTGTTGCATTCTTTTGGGGTCAAACAGCACATTGTAGTTCTTGTCTCACTGCTCTTGAGTTTCTTTTCTTTCATTCTGCCCCAAATATATATATATATATATATATATATATATATATATATTTTTTTTTTAGCCAGACCAGGAATTGTTTCTACTGGTTTTTTAGTTTCTCTTTATAATGTCTAGCTGACCTTACAACCTATTTATAGTACATTTATATTTTTAAGCTCCATCTCTTCAGTAAAAGAGGTGTATTTATCAACTTCTGTCACAATCTGTCCTCACTGAGGCTTGGGGTTTGAGTGTCCCTTGTGGGGATTTCAGACTATGGATCTACCATTTGTGGCATCACTGTAAGAGAATTAAAGAACCATGGAATGGTTTGGGTTGGAGGGGACCTTAGAGATCATCCAGTTCCAAGAGCTGTTGTCACCACTCCAGGGGCATTTCCAGTCTGGATGTAGAACTAGAGGATTGCACAGAACGTTCTTCCCCCATTCACAAGACAAATCCTTCAACTTCTAGTTGCCACCCAAAATTTATCACTGAATCAGGATGATGTTTCAGCTAAAACAGTCAATTTTTTGATGTGAGAGCAAGGCATCCTCACCAGTTAATGGACTGTTCTTTTGAGCACACTCAATTTTCTTTCTTATTTTCCTATTTACATGGTTTCTGCTGTGATTTTTTTTTTTCTCAGAACTTTCTCAGTTTCAGGAGATGTGCCCTTTAGAGGCACCAATTACATACATAAGATGGTACTGATTGAGAATTGATTCTGTTTTTCATCTTGAATATAATCAAATAGTGATAACTCATCCCTGGGTGCCTACAGATTTCCAAGCCAGTAAGTAATTCATCTATATCCCTCATAATCAGGTGCAACCAAGTCATTTTGCTGTGGCTACAGTAGACTAATACAAGAAGTAGCAGCTGCTGGTTTTATGCATTAATAGTGACTCTCTGCAACCCTAATCATATTCCTCACAAACTGAAATTTGCCTTCCCAACATAGATTCTGGTTTTAATTTTTTAACCTTCTCTCATCAACAGGCAGGTGTTTAAGGAGTAACTTCATTTTCTCTGTTTTATTTGACAGTTATAACAAGTCCTCAATCTGTTTCTGCTCCTGGGCTTGACTTAAGAGGACTGAATTTCAGAAATGTGAATTACTTTGCAATAGTGGTTCAGAAATAATCCTGGCATTCTTAATTGTTAACAATTATTTAATAAAAAGCAGTGTCTTTGATGAAGAGTTCTTATTGCTGTCCTTTCCACCCCTCTCACCTTTTTGAGCCTTGTTAAAAAAGAAAGTACTAAACATCAGAAGTGTTTGGTTTGACTTTCTGGGAAAGCTGAGGGGGTGAACACCTCAAAATGTTCTCCCAGCTCACTAAACTGCCAGGCAGAGATTAAATCCACTGCCCTCCTTTCTTTGTGGGCTACCTCCTCACCTTCCAAAGAAAGGGCTCAGCACCTGCCGAGGTGCAGAACTGTGAATCTCCACAGCAGAAATGCCTGCACACACATCACACACACCAGTGCTGGTTCTGCTCTCAGACCTCAGACACGTCCTTTTATTTACATGAATCTCTGTCACCCACTGAGAAGCATTTTGGAATTCAGCAATGTCTTACAGCTGTTGTATCTGAAGTTATCTCAGCTGAGCTGCTGGGGAACAGCTGGAAACAAACAGGAAAAAAGGGGGAAAGGCCTCAAGTTGCAGCAAGGGAGTTGAGGTTGGATATTAGGAAAATTTTTGTCACTGAAAGAGTGGTCAAGAATTGGAACAGGCTCCTTAGAGGAGTGGTGGAGTCACCTTCTCTGGAAGTATTAAAAAAAATGAGTCCATGTCTCACTTCTTGATATGATTTGGTGGGTATGGTGGTTTTGGGTCAAAGGTTGGACTTCATGATCTGTTTTTTCTCAGCTTTAATTTTCTATCATTCTACAAAAGATCAAGCCAGTTTCTTAACCAGAAAAATCTGGTCAAGAAGAGCATCTTCATTGACTGTCCTGGTGAAGATGGGGTGTGGAACAGGCCATGAGCTCAGAAAACCTCTCCTTGAAGTGTTATTCTCTTACAATGCCATCCCAAAGTGTCACAAGAGATAAGGGATCAAGTGAAAATGCTCTTGCCTATATTGTGGGGCTTTTCTTCTGGAATACTTGGATTTTGGAGCTTGCTTACCCAGAACTTCTATGCTCTTAAAAAAAAAAAATTGAATCATCCACTGAATAGAGATGCAAATAATAAAATAAGGAGGTCTAGGAAAAAGAGAAACCTCCTTTAAAAAACACACAATTTCTCACTTCTCTCTCACTACCACACCCACACAGTCATTTATTGATTCGTGGCAGTTACAAGTTGACAATCAACAGATCAACACCTGAGCCCACCTAATGAGATTAACAGAACTAATTACAGAGAGATGGTAATTATTTCAGTTCCACCGCTTTGAACATCATAGGCTGATGCATCCAAAAAAGGCTCCAGTTGCAGGGATTTTGCAAACTAAGTGTGTGAATTTGAGAAATTAAAAAAATGCTACATACAAGATCCCCACCCACTTCCCTTTTTAAGCTGCTGTTCCAACAGGAGGTTAAAAGGATGGACCTGTTTTTAAATTTTCATTAACACCCAGGTGCTAGGTACTGCTAAACTTGAGAGGTAAAATCACTTTTTTTCTAAAGGTGGTATTTCTACATAGGCACCCAAGGAGGAACACGTTGGCTTTTTCTGAAGTTTTTAAACCTAAAAGCTGTGAGGTGATCTGTTATTAATGGCAAAGTACTCTGAGGGATTAAGCTACTAGTTCAGACAATTATCAAAACCCCAAAATATTCCAATATTATGTTTAGCTGTGTGGAAAAAAAACCAAAACAACAAAATGAATAATTCCCCCCCACAAATCTTTTGATATAATTTCTGCTCCATTGAACAGGTGGACAAAAAAAAGACATAGTGTTTTTATTTTCCTTCTTGGAAACATCATCTTTGTGTCTTTCCAAGATGAAATAATGACACTACATTCTCCTGCCTGCCACCTGGATAGTTTTCTGAGCCTTATTTGAAAAAGAAAGGGGGAAGGGAGAGGAAGAGAAGAGAAGAGAAAGAGAAAGAGAAAGAGAAAGAGAGAAGAACAAGGTTTAGAGCTTAATGCCCAGAGCATTACTGAAGCCACAGCTCCAGCATTCCTGGCTATTCCTTTCTCCCACCCCTTGGCACCAAGTGACAGCTTGGCAATATTGTCATGGCCTCAATGTTCCTTGCAGGATGAGATACCAGATGTTAGTGAACAGCAGGAAGGCAACAGCAGTCCCAAATTTACAGCTCCCCTGACAGCTCCCCTGACCATTCACCATCAGCTTTGCCCTGACATTGCTGGGGCAGACTCCCATGGTTCACATCACAGGTGCAGCTGAGCTCACCTGCTTCCTTAGGCTTTTCCTCCTGCTTTTCACATGCTTTTAGTAACTGGAGAGCTCCTGAAGAAGGGTGGGCTGAGACTACAAAGCAGAAAATCTCTTATTCAAGAGCAAAACCTCCAGGGAAGAAACAGTTGCCTGTGAAGGCAACCTTTGCTTCCACCATGGTTCATTTTTTTTTTTTTTAAATGAATGAATTAAATGTGGAGATGTGAGCACAGGCTAAAGTTCATGGTCAGCTCAGTCTTTGGCCTTACTGCTAAAAGAATGGAAGCAGTGTTTGTCCTTGATGTCATTTGCATTTTATCTCCTTGCTTCAGAGGCATGGCTGCTGTTTCCTGCTTTGTCGTGTTTTTCTTGGCTGGAGAAATTATCTGAGACCAGATCCAAAAGGGACCTTTGCCTTATAAAGAGAAAAGAACAGAAAAAAAATTAGAATTATTATTCCATCATAACTTTGCCTGTGACAGGTTCATCCTCAAACAGAACCATAGACTCAAAGAAAATCCTGAGTTTGGAAGGATCCACTAGGATCACCCTGTCCAAATATTGCCATGATGATCTAGAGGGTCAGCAGAGGGATCCACAGACTGCAGCTGTCATGGGGAGCAGGACATTGCATTTCGCGGTGTCCCAGAAGCATTCCCTGAAACTTTTGGACTGAAATCCAAGTTTTTCTCCAAAGAGCAGAATTAACAATTCCTAATTTGCTGTCAACTGTGGCCATTCTCACCCTAATTTTCTCTTTTTCTTGCATTTCTCCCTTTTATACTCCACTGTAAATAAATTGTACAAACATGGTATTTCCAGAAACTGCATTATTTGCTGTTTAAGCAATTAAATTCTGCCTAACCAAAGAAGGAAGTGTCTTCTCTACAAGGCATCCAGTATCCTGAGAACAGAAGTACTTTAGATGCTTCATTTCTCTCTCAGATGTGATTGAATTTGGCAAAGAAGTTTTGGAGCACTTGGAAGCAGGAAAAGGACTGACAAACAGAATACCTGCTTTCCTGCAAATTACAGGCTACTGACAGAGCACATCAATCCTGCTTTAAAAGGATATGTGTAGAAGGACAAGAAAAGATTTAAAAACATGTAGCTTCAGACTGAATTTTTATCTGTCAGCAATGATGCCACAGATAATCTGATAAACATCAACTGTTTGCAACATTCACTTGTAGAGCAGCATTTTGGGCTATTTATTTAGGAACTCCCTGATTAGAGAAGTAATTTGCAAACACAATTTAGTAAGGAATTTTGCTAAGATTTAGCAGGATTATGGCTTAAAAAAAACCCCCAGCAACTCAACTGTGAGCTAAACGAAGCAGTTCCTTGACATTCCCAATCACTCCTCTTTTAAATGGCAGCCAGCTACTGCATGGTTTGAATCAGAGACACAGAATGGTTTTGTGTTGGAAGAGACTTTAAAAATCATCCAGTTCCACCTCCTGCCATGGGCTGGGACACCTTTCACTATCCCAGGTTGTTCCAAGCTACATCCAGCCTGGCCTTGGACACCTCCAGGGTTGGGGCAGCCACAGCTTCTCTGGGCAACCTGTGCCAGGGCCTCACCACCCTCACTGTAAAGAATTTATTCCTAAATATCCTAAATATCTCCTCTTTAAGTTAAAAAAAAACTTCCCCCCTTGTCTGACCTACCTGTCCGTTTCAAAAGTCCCTCTGCCTCCTTTCTAAAACCCCCTTAATGTACTGGAATGAGGTTTCCCTAAAGCCTTCTCTTCCCATAGCTAAATAATCCAAATTCTCTCAACCTATCTTCACAGCAGAGGTGCTGCAGTCTTCAGAGAATCTTTGTGGCCTCCTCTGGGCTTACTCCAAGAAGTCCAAACCCTTCTTGTGTTCAGGAGCCCAGAGCTGGACACAGTGTTCCAGATGGGATCTCCAGGTGGGGCAGAATCACCTCCCTTGATGTGCCAAGTCATATGCAAAACAGAAAAAAGACAAAAAAATTTAGATGGTTTTTCCTATTGTTCAGGCTAGGCTGGATTTCAGCAAGGATTTTTCCTAGCTTCTAACAGAACATGCTAATTTTCATCCTGACAGAGCATGATGTAAACCCAGGAATTTCCCAAGAAAATAAGGTAAAGGAAGCAACCAGGTCTTGGCTATAATACAAGCTAAAATGCTGGAGAATTTCACTGAACTGAATTGGAGAATTTATGAAGATAAATTAAATAAAATGCTGGAGAATTTCTGAATCAAAACCCCCAGAAAGTAAAAAACCTCCTGTGTGCTGCTCTCTTGTACCTACAGCAGTGCCAGACCCATTTTGGAGAGAATTCACAATTAATGGTTTCTTCTGCCCAGCTTTGGTTAATGGGTGCTTCCGCCTCAGCAGACTTCTCTGACAGCAAGAAAATATCTCCAAAATGGGAATTTGTGCTCTGCTGAGCAGTGCACATGATCATTTTTTGTCCAATATTTTGCTAAAAAGGAGGGAGCCAAATTCATCAGCCATGGTGTCAAATTTTCCTTTTGAAATTTGATTCTGTGTACTCCATCCATCTTGAACTGGTTTCTAGCAGTTACACAATAAATTCATCATATTTCTGATGGAAAATTTTCTCCGTCCAGCTGTCAAAGTAGTGTTGCCACTTCTGGTATGATTTTTTAGCACTCTGTCATGAATAACCTAAAATCGTACTTTACTTTTAAATATATATGTATATTTTCCCCTTTGGGGAATAATTATGTAGTCTAATAGAACTTGGTGCTAAAGCTTTTTCTTTCCTCAAGTTTAAATTGCCTTGTTTTTTTTTTTTTCTTCAGAGGCATAATGTATTCCTATTACCCCTCATGGAACACTCTAAACTATTTTCAGCTTACACTTCAATTTCTAGCTTTCCCCCCCACTACTTCCCCACAACAATTTAATCACCTTTTTTTTTTTCTTTTCTTTTTCTTTTTGCTTCAAGTTATTAATAAATAAAGACTTGGCTCCATCAGTTTCATGACGTTTTTGCAGACATTCTGACAACGGATTGAATAAATTATATGATCTAGTGTTAGCCAGAGTAATTATGAATGAAGAAAAGCAACACCAGGTGAAGGCTGGCATTTCTGCTCCTGCAGCACATGCATTGGGTGTTTTATTAAACCCTGTGTGCTCCAAGAACCAAACAATACCCGAATCAATGCCTGAAGGTGGTGGAACCTGCCCATCCCTCTGACCTTTTGCTGTGCTGCTTCCATGGGAAGGAAACATTTCTCCATCCCCCTCTTTTTATCCCCAGCTCAACACCTCCTGCAGCACATTTTGCGCCTCGACATGCAATGGAAGCACAAAAATCTCTCCAAAGGAATCCAGATTTCCCCTTCCCCAGGCCTGCAGCAATCACCAAGTTTTTCAAGTGTCACCACACCATCAGCTGTCAACCAGTGTCATCCAATAAAGTCATCCATGATTAATTATTCATAAATGACAGCAGCATATTGAAACAAGCTGATAGCTGCTGACAGTGGAAATCTAATTAACCTGAATTACTATCTTGATTGTGGCCCAATTAATGTCAGCTATGCCATGTCAGAAGTGAAGGCTTGGCTAATATAATTGTTTAATTAATTGGTTGCAGGGATTAGTTGATGTGGGACTGCCTTTACACAACTTTTCTTATTTTCTCCCCTCCCCCTGTGAACATTAAATTTGAGGGAAAAGCATAAACAGCTTGTTTACAGTTTTTTGCTTGAAGTGGATAAATGAAGTTCTATCTTAAATCCAGTTTGAAAGCTCACAAAAGGTGTAGGGGAGCTTTTAAACTTCTGCAGTCTATTGTGGCCCTTTGTTTCAGTGAGTTTCACTGTTCCCCATTGCTGCAACCCAAAGGGATTGTGAGGAATTTCTTTGATGCATTCAAACTGGGATATGATGTAGTTATGAATTCATGATTTCTCTGGCTGTTAAAGCACATCTAGTGAACAGCAGGAAGGGTGGTAATGGTGAGGGGTGGATTTATTTGTCTTTAGAAATAGAAACTTGAGTCAGAGGTGGCTGGGGGTTTGTTGCTCATGGTGTAATATCTGCCTGGTGCCCTGAGATTAGTTTATCTTCTGAGACCTCTTGTGCAAAGACTGTCCTGCATGACAAATAAAAAATCATTAAGAAATGCATTATGACTAATTTTAGGAATGACTCATGAAGGAAAAGGATCTGTTGGTGGCTCCTCCAGTTGAAGCACATTACAGTAGCTTAATTACCACCATCTTTGCCATATCCATTTCCATTCCTCCATCTCTCCTCTGGTCAGCTTTCAACTGCCATAATGCATTTAAAAGTAACACTTCCATTCATAATGGTTGTAACTCAATGATCCTTGAGGGGTCTTTCAGCCTAAATAGTTCTATGGTAATATGGTTGTATAAAGGATGAGATAGAAGTGCAAAAAACTGACTGTGGTCTAAGTGTTGCACTGAGCCACTTACTAATAATAAGTTGGAGTTTGTGAACTAGAGCAAGAGAAAACTTCCCTTGATCTTCACCAAAAACTTTAAAATATTCTAAAAAAATAGAGACAGGCTAAGACTGATTACCAAATAAGAGGATTATAATGACAAAAGGATCTCTAATGACTTAAAGGAGCTAGCATTAAAAAGTTAAACTTGGTAAATTAATATGTTAAGTACAGAGGCTTTGACAAGCAGTGAGGGGAAAATACACACACATCCATACGGATATCTATATGGGTTTTTCCCCACGTGGAGCTCAACTATTTAAGCTCTTGTCATAGATGCCAGGAGAAAAGAGATGGAGAGTTAAAAGCTTTGATCAACTGCGTGTAAAAAAAGCTGGGACACTTCACAAGTTCAGAGGTTCCCTTCACTTCTCCAGACTCTTCAGAAATATCTGGTTTCTTCAATGTCAACCTCAAAAAAATTCCGTAAGCGGGACCTCCCTGGAGATGTCTGTCTTTGAGTTGTTCTCCAAATAGCACCAGGGCATAATCTCCCATGGAGGTTTCAGTTTAGGTGGAAGTGCTCAGAACTACTTTAGAAACTTTCTCAGAGCTTCAAACCACTCATTCAGTCCAGTTTTCAGGACTTTGGGAGAATTTGTCGATTAAGTTTGGGAGGATTTTCAGATCAGCCTTATCCTAAAAAGTGATTAGTGTCCTCATCTTCTCAGCAGTGTAGGAGGACCACTCACCATGTTTCAAAAAAATTATGTCATAACAAACTGAACTACATAAACCCCTTTTAAATTTAACTTAGTTGGCAGTTTATTAATTTGTTGTCTCCACCTCTAAGAATATTTTCTTTAGATGGTGTGTAACTTAAATTTCTTTTTCTTGGCTAAAAGTTAGTTATGGTTGAGTGACACATGACCTTTTGGCTGCATGTCCTGGATTCTACCATTCTGGAGAATCCCATCTCTCTGCTGTTCTGTTTGCAGGTTGTTTGTTCCTTCCACAGCATAAATGGATGGTGTAGATGAGCTTTGTAATGTGAATCTGGCTCCAAACTGGCGCCATGACAGAAACCATCAGCACAAAGATATGTTGGATTTAATACATTTCATTACTTTCTGCCCCTTTCCATGCTTGCAATGACATAAAACTCAAACATGAAGACTGTTTTCACTTCCACCCTTACAGACCTGTGATTTGATTTAATTCTTTCTTTTCCAGCCTGTCCTCTCGTTGCTGTGAGGGATTGATATGCTCTGTAGGACAGACTGTTGGCACTGTGCTTTGTGACATTCCCAGAGCTCTATTATGTTGTCTATCACAGTCGAGTTATTCCTACACTCTTCACGTAAGGAGCCCTCTGTGCTGGCAGAGCTGACAAGTCTCTGCCTAGACACGGGAGCTGTGATTCTAACCAGCAAGGTCAGGCTCCAAAGCCATTTGTGAAGCAATGCTGATATTCCATTGTTTGTTACAATCATCTCTTTCATTCAGAATCCATTACCATTTGCAATTACGCCACGATTTTGACATAGAGGCAAGGAACTCTCAGCTTTGATGGCAGTGAATAATTCAGGATGATCTGAATGCTGTTTCATTGCCAGGGACTGAGGAACACTGAAACGTTTTGACCTCTGGTCATTCTCAGCTTTCATATTCATTGTACCCCTTAGCTCAGATCAGACAAACTCCACTTTAGGATGTATTTAAAGATGCTGCCAAGAGCTTCAAATGGTTGTTTGAGAGATGAAGGAAGGGACAAAAACTTACTCCTCTGTAATATGACCTCCAGTGTCATATCCATAACTCTGTTGTGTGACTACATAATTAAAGAGAAATGCTTTCATCCAAGAAGATTTTAAAGGTTTTAAGTTAGAAATGGCTCAAACAGTTTACAAAATAAAACCAAACAACCTAAAAGAAAACCAAAGAACCCATCCCTTGAAAAACCAGATATTTTTAAAAAATGGTGTCTGTGTGTTGATCCTGGCAAGTGGCTCCATCATCACAGGGGGTCACTATTTTTGCTCTATTTATTTAATGAAGTCACATCCCTGATGTTATAATATGGAAAATGAGGAATGAAGAAGTTAAATTACTAATAAATGGCCATATAACAATTTAATGAGAAAAGGATGGATAGTGCTATATCTACGTGTACAGTTCCCCTCATTGCTTTGCTATTTTCAGATTTATTTTTGGTATGCATATTGAAATGCTCTTCTTACATCCTGAACTCTGCTCTTTGGCTTTCTCTGATCTCCATCTATTAACCTGAGCAGCAAACCTCAGAAGAATACTGTCTCACACAAGATTTTACAATACTTGGTGCTTTCCCCTGCAGTCAGAAGTTCAGTATCAACTCAGTCCACCTCCTACCATTTGTGTATTTAATCCACCAGGAAAATGAAAATCAAAAAATAGTAGAGAATCAAAATACTCATTAAACCTTGAACAAGTTTTGATACCTTGACCAAAAAATACCTTGATCAAGTATTTCGACAGCCTAACTGGTTCTCCATGGCTTCTAGAGAAAATCAAGCTGCCTCAAATTTAATTCTGTGCCACCCAATAAAATGATATAGAGACTCTATTTCTGCTTAGTTTTACTGGTGCTACACTAGATGTGACTTTATCCACTTCTTTTTTTGTGACAGACATATAAGTAAGTAGTAAAATTGAAATATCCTTTTGTCATTTTGGAATTATTTAAGATTCTCAGCTTTTATGTCTCAGCTCTACTTTGAACAGGTGAAGACTCACACTTGTACAAATATACATGGGTTTAAGAAGCAGTAAAATAGATTTCAAGTCTGCATTAGGCAAAGTGTGAGATTTTCATTCCTTGAGTTCCTAGCAGATAACTTGACACTTTTCAAAAGGAAGGTTTTCATGCCTGGTCTCCATGTAATTTTCTCACTCTTCCTTAGCCCTCTGCTCCCAAGTATCCTGCAGGGTGCAAAGGATCAGCAGAGACATGGTGGGAGCTTGTAAATATTTTCTGCACTCTTTGGATTTTGGTACCAGGAAAACAAAAAACCAATTTACTGTCTTTAGAGGTCTATTTAAAATTCAGTGTTCCATGATGTTACAAAATAATGCAGGGTAGTTTGTGCCTATCAACCGCTGTTTGACATGCTAATAATGGGAGCACTTTAGTAGTAGTAAATGTAGTAGTGGTGTTAGCAATAGTGGTGAGCAAAGTTTGTAGGAAGTAATGTTCTATATTAAATCAATGGACACAGTAAAAAAAAAAATCCCAATTGTATCAATAAATTTAATGGAAACACAGACACTAGACACTGCCTATTATGGTTCTGTGACATCTTTGCTCTGGAGGTCCATCAGCTCCTAACACTGACATTCTGAGGCATTAATGGCATGGTACTTATGAAACCCCTTCTAAAATTTGGTTTTACTTGTAATTCTTAGGGCTGGGAGGAGCTTCTTGTGTATCAGTTACTGTAATATACTGACTTCCACTGAGGTACACAGATACCTTCAGGTGGTAAGGTCAGACCAGCTTTGATCTTCAGGGCTTTTTTTGGTGCCTAAAGACTTGCACTAATTTATTTTTATTACTGGTGAGATTTGATGGCAAGTTTAGGTTCAAGTGCCTTGAAGACAGAAAACCTTTCTTTCAGTCCCAGCATGAACAAAAATGTTGCACAAGAAGAAGGAATGGCCTCAAATTGCATCAGAGGAAGTTTAGGTTAGATATTAGGAAAAAATTCTGCACTAAAAGGGTTGTCAAGCCCTGGAAAAGGCTTTCCAGTGAAGTGTTGGAGTCACTATCCCTGGCAGGATTTAAAATGGGACATGGCTTAGTGGTGGCCTTGGCAATGCTGGTTGGACTTCATGGCCTTAGAGGTCTTTCTCAGCCCAGATTATTCTGATTTTCTTTTTTACTACCCCCTGCAAATACCTTTGTTTTCTTTATTTGACATTGTTGAGGATGTTCAAAAGATCCTTCATGGCTGATGTTGCACTCTTCTGTAAAGTATTCTACCTTTATTAGAATTTTCATCTATATTATTTTTGGCACCTATGTAACGGGTAGTGAGGATAAATTCTTAAATTATTTGGATCAGAGTCTCATCAGTGTTAAGCCAGACTAAATGCTTTTTTTTGGCCCCGGTCCTTTTAAATTCTGCAAAGTTTGACCTAGTTGTTGTTGGCAAAAGGAGCCAGTCCTGGGAGGGCTCCAGTGTTTTTGGGAGAAGAGGTTGAGCTGGTTCAAGAATTAGGACTTTCTGCCCTGAAAGATAAATTGATGATGTACAGACCAGATAAGTGAGGTTGATCGAAAGTTGGATGAACTGATGGGCTCAAAATGCTGAGGTTGGCAGCACAGTGAACCAAAGTCTGTCGTTTGCAATCCTTCCAAGTAGTCCCATTCATAAAATAATATAATCTAACTAATCAACACAGCTCAGCAGGAAGGTTTTCTCGAGCACTGCACAGCTTTAATGTGGTCAAATCATTCTCTCTCTGCTCTGCTCCCTTGCAGTGTTTCTGGGTCTGAATTGTTGGGGGAATTAAGTTCTCTCTGAATCTGCCTGTGTGGGGCTTTTAAGCATCTCAGGGTGGTTTCTACGAAAGTGTAAGCATTTGTTTTGCTACATTGGGTGAATTCTGATTTGGGAAATGCAGTCTCTGGTGTTTCAGGTGCACACACCAGTCATTACCTGATTTACATTGCTGGCTGAGTCTGCTGTATAGAACTCAAACAGCTGCCAGAGGTAGGTGGCTTCATTCCAGAGCTGGTAAAAACATAATCCTCTTTATAGTGAATTTTTAAATCATGTTGGAGGTTCACTGCCTTGAAAGGCGTGCTAGAAATGTAAGCCATTATCATGTGTTATTACAAATGATGTCTCAGCCATTAGAAAAACAAGTGTATTAGGGGAATATTAAGATTGCTAATTCAAGCATTCAGAAGGTAGAAAATGCAGCAATTAAATCTGTGTGTACAGGCTCAACATCAGCCCCTGTCAGCTGTTAGGCAAGCCAATGCAGAAAGCACTGTGCTCCCATCCTCATCCCGACAGATGTGGCAGATGGTGAAAAGTACCTCAAATTTTGAACTAGTCAAGAGTGCACATGAGCAAGGGTTTGAGAGAAGTCATATCTTTCCTAAATTGAACCAAATTTCCCAGAAACACTAAAATGAGGACCCTCATCAAAGGGACAATTCTCTTCTCCCTATTCTTCCTTACACAGGACAAGGGAAAATGGCTTCAAGTTTCACCAGGGGAGGTTCAGGTTGGATATCAGGGAAAATTTATTCACTGAAAGAGTGGTCAAGCACTGGAAGAGGCTGCCTAGGGACAGGGTGGACTCAACATCCCTGTTAATGTTCAAAAAACAAGCAGATAAGGCACTTCTCAATATGGCTTAGTGGGCAAGGGGGTGATCAGCCAAAGGTTGGACTTGTTGGTCATGGAGGTCTTTTCCAACTTCAGTGATTCTGTGATTTTTTTCCCCAAACCAGGGAGGGACTTGAGAAAATATTTCCATTATCTTTTCAGGATGGAATACTTGGAACTTTTTTTAATAGTTTTCTCCTTTGATTTGGCTGGCATATTTTCATTTAAAAGAAATTGTTTGGGGTAGATTCCAGGTATGGAAAATCCAATCCTGGATAGTTGTCCCTGGCTAAATAAGTGGCAGAAAATACAGTCTTGCAGTAGGCTATGCTGAGGAATCACTCCTGTAAATAGCACTTGGCTTCACCTGGGTTATATAATGGAAACATGTGGAATCATGGAATAGTTTGGGCTGGAAAGGACCTTAAAAAAAATCCAATTCATCTCCTCAGCCATCTGCACTAGACCAAGCTGCTGACGGTCTCATCCAACTTGTCCTCGAACACTTCCAGAGATGGATGCAAAGAAAATTAATTAATGAGGAGGGGATCATGAGGAGACCTATGGGGGATAGGAAAACTGCACAGAATTAGTGGAGAGCAGCAAATACATAGACACATCATAAAGGAAAACATGGAATCAGTCCAAATGATGTACAAGTGAAGGCCCAAAAACAATATGTCAAAGCCAAATGATCTATTTCCTTGCTGCTGTGGGCTGGCCTTTCCTTGTTGCTCTCATATCTTCTGAATTTTATTCATATGCAACTTGTCTACTTAGCTCTCATTTAAAAACACTGTAAGTGCTTAATAATATTCCTGGCCTTTTCTAGCCTGCCTGCAGAAGCAGTGATATTTGATAGCAAATTCATTGTAGCTCTATAAGGAAGCCATACCATGAAGGTCACCAAATTTGGTCAGTGCATTTTAATTTGTACACACGTTAAAGGTCACGTTCCTCCCTTCCACTGCAATAACACAGAGTGTCTGTTCTCTTATCAGAGCTGATTGTGTATGGCTTAGCTAAGGGATCTTATCAATGCAAATTGAATATGAAATAATAATAATAATAATAATAATAATAATAATAATAATAATAATAATAATAATAATAATA
>QUSF01000001.1:66241267-66257397 GCA_003676055.1 Chloebia gouldiae | reverse complement strand
TACTTAATAATACTGTTGCAAGTGTAAGGAGATTTTTCCCCCTCTGTATGTTTACATAATTCTTGGAGGTAACCACACTTTCTGCTGTGTTGCTCCAATATTTTGTTTTCCTCTCCCATGAGAGCTCCCCGGCCTTCAGCAGAGCTTCTGCTATTGTCCACTGGAATGACAGCAGTTTCAGATTTATAATATCATTCTATATAAACACGTCCAAACGTAATTAAGAACCTGGGCTCTCAATCCAGCAGACCTCAAATTAGCTTTCAAAATGCATATTAAGAGCATAGACAAATGCTTTCATGAAATTCCAAATGACCTCTGAGGTCAGGGTGAACAAAATTGTATGAACCTCTTTAATGTCACAAAACTCTCTACAGAGATTTGCATTTAAAATGAACCATTTTATATCAAACAGATTTGTTAATCTTACAATAAAGGAAGCAGCACTTGAAAATTAATCAGGGTGCGTTTTCACTGTCCAGTTGAGGCCCTTAAAAGGACCTGACCTGATAACTGGAGGCTGTTTTTGTGTGGTTGCTAAATTTAATAATTTTTGTTTTTTATCTGCTGAATGGGTTTGCAGGAAATAAATTTTCACAGCAGATTAGTCTGCAATGGTTTCTTTGCTTGAGTCATGGAACTGTACTTTCAGAAGTTCTTGCACTCCTGGCTCTGTTCAAAAATGCTTCATGAATTGTTCTTTATTTTAAAGTTGTGTTTGAAATATGGGTAAGCAGTTCTGTAAGTAAAATGGATTATCTTACTGAGTGTGTTGGCATTGAGTACAAGGGTAGATTTTTGCTTGCTTATCATAATAACCCAAGAAATGATAATAGAAAACTGGTCCTTTTTCACTAGAAGACAGATTCTTGCCCATACAACCAAACTGAAAAGCTCAGGGTATTTCCAGACCTGTTCCTAGTCCTCACTCCTAAGCTTTGGAAGCATTGGAAGAGGCTGCCCAGGGAAGTGGTGGAGTGACTGTTTCTGGAAGTGTTTAAAAACCTGTGGATATGAAACTCAAGGACAGGGTCTAATGGTGAACATGGTGGTGCTTGCTGGGTTGAAGGTCAGGCTTGGTGATCTTAGAGGTCCTTTTCAGCCTCAACAATCCCAATTTTCTATGGATATTTTTATTATTTAACATTGCAGGAGGGAGAGACAGTCTGGTGATCTTGGGTTAATCCTTTAGGGGAAAGGCTTTGGTTACTGTCTTCATCTTCATCCTGAGACCTGGGAGTCATGGAACAAAGATGGGGTACTGAAGAAATTAAATTAATTAATTTCTAATGAAAGCAACCTGCCCAATTTTATCCTGCAGAAGACCTAGAAAACTCCCCAGCCATGGAGTTGTAGGGTGTGACTCTGCTCTGATGTTCCCAGAATAGAGCAGCTGCTCTAGTACAAATCCCTGCCTGAACTAAAATTCCTGTTTCTAGGGATTTTCAGCTCCTTTGTGGAGGCAGTTGAGAAATCTCAACTCCTGCCTCATAGTCCATAACTGCCTTACTCCTCCCTGCCTTACAGTCAATAATGTAATCAATCCACAAAGGGTGGAGAAGCTCAATGCTGCTTTTCTATATGTGAATCGAGTGCTTTTTTGCTTGTTTGTTTTTCTCCATTCAATATAAATACAGGAAAAACAGTTTCCTTTAGCCTCTTCTATTATTTATGCCTGGCCTCAGCTAGTTTTTGAATCCTTAGCAAGAAAGTAGTTTTTTTCCTTCTTGTAAATGTGTTTGCTTGGGAATTTCCAATATGAAACTTACTTATGGCCTAGGGCCATAATGGGCTTTAATGGATTTTAATTACTTAACTATCTGTTGTGACTTAATTAAAATATTTTTCAACATTTCACCCCCAAGAAATAAATATCTTCTAGGCTGTAAAATATGACTTGCAGCTTAATTTTCTGAAACAATGAGGGAAAGGTTTCTTCCAGGCTCAGTCACATCCAGTTTGCTTGTCAATATAAAGTTTCTCAGCTGTGTCCCTAAATAGCCTTGCTCATTCCTTCCCTGCTTTTCACTCCTATTTCACATGTGTGTTTAAAGAGCCTCTGTCAGGATTAAAATATATCTTTACTTATTTTGCTAAAACACCCTGAGAGCCCAGAAAAAAAATAACTGTAAAAAGCCATTACATCTTGCTACAGGATTAGAATTTTTTTGGTCCCATGTTGCACTCTTTTCATCTTGGGAAAATGTGTACAATGAAAATAGATTAGCTCCAATTTAATCAACAAATTCTAGGTATTATGGGAAATGGACTTACAACAGGTTGGGACAGAGCTATAAAACCAGAGCAGTGCTGCAGCATAGCATTCAAGGTTTAGAATAAGCTCAGATAATTAAAATTAAATCAGATAGTGGGCTTATAATTATTTCTCATACATTTTCCAGCAGAAGATAATATTGTAGCTTTGAACTTTTCCCAAATTCAGCCTGAAATTGTTTGTTGCATTGATTTCTCTATCTCTATTTAATACTCATTTTAACAGATAGTTAAAGGGAGTCAGTGCTTTCCAAGGTGGAGTTCCAGGATACGTTTCCCTGGGAAAAATATGTTTTTGGGAAGGTTTTGTTAAATTCCAGCAGCTCCTGTATGTGGACAGAGTTTTGCAATTTAACAGGAAAAAATGGGGAAAGCAGCCATGGACTTTTGTGACCTCCAGGAGTGTTTGGCAAAGTCTCCAGGTCTCTGCGGAAAACAAACAAACAAACAAACAAACAAACAAAAAAACCCAAAACAAGAAAAACAGTTATTCCCTCAGGTTTTCTGGATACTTTCTGAAGTTGAGGTGAGGACCACCCAAATTTAGTTTGTACCAAAAATGCCCTTCAGCAGTTGATCCATCTGCTGTGCCAATGATATTGTGTATGTCTTGTCTGCAAACATCTAACTCCAAGGACAGGTGGAAGATTCTGGGCGAAATGGCCTTAAAATTGCTCCTGTGAGCAATCATGGTTGTCCTTGCAGGAACTGAGGGGAGCTCATGTTGCCTCAGAGCTTCCAGGAAAGTCAAGGAAGATAAGGAATAGGAATAATGCAGAGTGTGAGAGAAGGAGCCTCAGCAGCTGAGGTGAGAAAGAACTGGGGAAAGATGAGTGAAATCCGCTGCGTTTTAGTCGTATGCGTGGGAAATGCTGCAAAAATGCAAAGCTCCCTGAAGAATTATGCTCTAACATAAATGATTCATTTTATAGATGGTTTAGCTTCTTGTGGGTTGTTTTGGTTTTTTTATTTTTTTTTTTTTTTAATTTTTCCTCAACTTTTCTGTGGCTGTGGTTTTGTTATTCTGAGAGTACCAAAATTAGGGCAGCAACCTTGTAGTGTCTGTCTCGGGCAGTAAGGAACTTGTCCTGGTGAGAAACCCTGTTACAATTTTGGAAACAGTTTTCCATTTCCATGTAAGTGTAGATTAGCTTTGATGCAAGGGGCGGCATCATGAATCACATTTGCTTTTTACTCTTTTTTTTTATTATTATTATTCCTTGGAAAAATGAAAACTCTCTTGAGATCAGTTGTACTTTCACCCAAGGAATGTGTCTCTACTTCCTCCACTTAAAATGGATATAACCCAATCATTGCATTAATTATATGATTCTGCTGTCATAGAAACCCCATGAAAAAAATCAGGATCTTTACATTAAGTGAGAGCTTTGCGTTGCCTCATGAGAACCTGACTTTAGATAGATGTCCTAAGAAAACCTGAGTACATAAGTAAAATTTCTAAACATGTATGATGTACACAGCATAATAATTATTCCCTTACTGAATGAGGCAGAAATCCTGCTTTAGAGAGAGGCAAAGATTGTTCCCTGTATATGCACACATGGAAAACATAAACTGGAATTTCTTTGCTGCTCAGTGCTTACATTTCTGAGGTTGCTGTGCTTCCAGTGTGCAATGTTATCTCAGAGTTCTTGAGAAAACTCTTTGAAAAACTCATTAAAAGAGATGTTTTTATTTTTGTCTCTCAATGTCCTTTAAGAATGGCAGTGGGGCATTAAGACACCATTTTTAATCTCAGTTTGGCAATTAGACTCTGCTAACTTAAATTAGGGTTAACAGCAGAGTTAGATGTAATATTATTATTTATGTTGTTTATTAGTGTATATTTATGCAATATTTAAGTGAGGGTGCCCATACCACAGTCTGCAGATCCTGTCTGGGGAAGAGAATCTGTTCAGCACATTCTGTGCTTGCATCTTTCTCCTCTGATAAAGGCAGGGAAAGGGTCCCAGGAACTCACAGAAATCCAGGCTGGTCCTCTCCACAGGACAGGTTTGGTGAGCTCCATGGGGTATCATAAAATCATAGAATATTGGGGTTGGAAAGGACCTCCATGGTCATCAAGTCCAATCTTTGTGTCAAGTCTCATTGAAGGGATTCTTTCAAGGCCCTTCCTGAAGCAGGGTGTGCACCTGTCCAGTGAGGGGATGTGCTGCTTTTGCTCATATATCAGTATTTTTATAACTAAGTGACAAAACCCTGGGGTTCTGTTTTCCTGCCACTCTTCCTCAGGATTGTGTAGGAAAGGTGGTGTGTCCAGGAAGGGATCAGAAGCTGCTTCTGCTGCTCCACCAGCATGTACAGATTTATTATTTGGAGACTAAAGCAAGCCAAAGGATTCAACATTTTCCTTACTGAAATGTAAAATAAGACAAAAAAAAAACCAAAAAACAAAACCAAAAAAAACCAAACAGAACAAAGAACTAGGAATAGACAAGAGAATCCTACCATGGGGGTTTTTTTTATGGCTTTGAAGGACAGTTATACTAAATATGCTAGGAGATATTTTAAAGAGTGGGAAACATTACCCTGAATTGCCAGGCAGGACAAGATCATAAAATGTGAACCAAATCCCAGGATTCAGACTGGGCTGCAGCTCTCCTGTCCTCTGATCAGTCTCGGTCTGTTTATGGTTTAATTGGTTAAAAGCAAGGAAAAAAGGAAGGGAGAAGAGACTGTGCAAATCCAAAATAAGTGGGAATTGGACTTTGTAATGCTGGAAAACAGGAAAGGAAGAGAATCTCTCTGCAAAGGGAATGATGGAAAAGCCATGTGAAGTGATATCTGTGCACTCTTTGAGGCTCTTAATGGACTACTTGAGAATTCTGCTTGAAGCTAAGTGACCCATTAGCATCCTCTGCTGACCAAACGCAGGCTCTGACTTTAGAAGTGGACAAGGCCGCCCGAGTGCCTTTGAAAATCTGAAGTTTGAAGCAGAGGTTTCCTGATTTGACTTGGAATTAATGAAGGTTAAAATTAAAAGGGAGCAGTAGCAAGTGTGTTGTCTCATGGGCTGAGCTTTCAGGATGCATTGCATTTTCTTCTGAAGGAATTAAAGTGTTAGGTGAGGATCTGCTATGAAGAAACATCCTTTTGTGTGTGGAAAAAAAAAAGTTAAAGAAAATCAGAGAATCACTGAATGTTTTATGTTGGAAGAGACTTTATAAATCATCTCATTCCACCCCCCTGCCATGGGCAGGGACACCTTCCCCTATCCCAGGTTGCTCCAGGCCCATCCAACCTGGCCTTGGACACTTCCAGGGATGGGGCAGCCACAGCTTCTCTGGGCAACCTGTGCCAGGGCCTCACCTCCATCACAATAATTTCTGTGGGCCTTTGCCCACTCATATTCTCCCCAAGTCACAGTAAACTGATGGAAAAGCATGAAAAAAATCTGTGCTCCAAAGCAGGAGATTTGCGAAGTGGATTTGTGTCCCCTCCCACGCTCCCTCCTAGCATGCCTGACAAGAAGATCCCTCTTCACAAATGGACATGGAATGATATATTTTAAACTTTTTTTTCCTCATCCAAATCAAAGAAAACCTATCTGTCTGAGTGATTGAAAAGCTGATGGAGTGCCACAGTGATTCACAGTGATTCTGCTAGGGAGGCAGGGCAGTGCAGCATTTTAAGGTGCAAAAAATAGTATTCTGCAAATCCACACTTCTGTAAAAACACAGTTTGATTTGTGATTGATTCTGAAAGAGAGGAGAGGTCATGCATCACTGTCCCCTGCTGGAAGTGCTTCTCCAGCTTGTTGGGCACTGAGAGGGAGTGAAGCACGGGATTTGGAGCACCAATGGAAGAGATGAGTCTCCTGTCCTTTGCAGTGTAAGAGACCAAAACAGCCCCAGAACAGAACAGAACAGCTGGGGAGCAATGGCTCTGTGGGAAATGCAGAGCAGAGTGATGTAAAGCAGTCAGAGAAGGATCCAGGGCAGACTGGGAGACCTGACTGCAGCAGTTAGGGAAAGGTAGGAAAAGTGGATAAGAGCAGCAACGTTATCATCATCTGTCCTGTAAAAATGTTGCTTCAGTTGTATGGAAGGTAAAGGACTTTGGAATAAAGCAACTGGTTTGTCACATGAAGATGATGTTATCAACTCTGATGGCTGGAGGATGGGTTGATCTGGTCTCAAGGAAAATGTCCAAGTTAAGGATTTCTGAAGTTACTTTTGTGTGTGTTTTGGATACAGAACTACTTACCTGCGGGATCATGGAAACACCCTTCTTCCATTCCATCTAAAAAGGAGGAAGGAGAATTGAATTATCTGCAAAGATTTTAAATAGGAATAAACATCACATCCATGGAGCTTACTAGGAAGACTGACGGGTTGAAGTAGAAACAGACATCAAAATTCAAACTCTGTAGAATCTCTTTTACCATATCTGACAGTGAATGAGGTCAGGTTGGTTAACACTGGAAGCACATTTGCCAGCCCTGTGAACAGTCCATGTCAGTGCTTGTCTCAATTTCGTTGTGCCATAGAGTGGAGAGGGAATTTTTTTCCTCTTACAGGAGGAAGTTTTTAGATGCAGTTCTGACACCCCCAGACCAAAACCAAACTGAGTGGCCTTACCCAAGTTCAACCCTCCAAGCAGAGCCTGGAAATTTAGTGTGACACTGTGATTTAAGCATGAAAAATGTATTGCAGAAAAAGGGGACTGTATCCAAGAGGAGAAATCTGGATTATCCAGAAAGATAAGTCAGTCCAAAAAAAAAAAAAAGAAATTCTCTATGTTGCTTCAGCTTGTTCCAAACCATTCTTTCAAAGGGAAAAATAACATTTCATAGTGGATTTAATCTCCATGAATTAATTTCCTTGTCTTTCTCCCCTCAGCTACGAGCCAGGAAGATGAAGTGCTGCCTTCTCTCCATCGCTCTGGCTGTTCTGCTGCTCATTGTCATAATCATCGCGGTCTCCGTCAAGCGCTGACCTGGTTGAGCTTTGCACAGGTAAAACCCTTTGGCCAAGTCTTTTATCCTGCTCTGTAAGGTGCCTGAAAGACAGTTAGGAAGCTGATCATGGTAAGGAAAAAAATATCTTCACCTGCAGGGTCAGGTCTGGCTTACTAAAATATTTTCTTTTAAAGGGTATTGGAGATATTCTTAATGGATCCTCAAAATAAAGCCATGGTGATATTCCAACAAAACAACATATGATCCTTTCTCTGCTGTTTGTGTCGTGTTTGATTTTACAGGAATCTCATAGCAATGCCAGCTAATGGATCCGAATTTTTAGGATTAGGAGTTAGAGATGCAGAAGCAGCTTTTATAAAGACTCCAGGCTGGAGCATGGTCAGGGCCAATCCAACAGCCCTGAGGTGTTCCCAAATGTTTTTATCTTGTGAGATGTTCCAGAGACCCTCCTGAGGAGCAGGAAGACAAAGAACTGCAGGTTTCAGTAGGGGTGAAAAATAAAAATGGAATTTTGGTGATCTTTGCTCTGGATCTACACTGAGAGGGAATATTGGTCTCTAGTAGGAGGATTGGGCTGTAGCCTTAGGAATATAGGTGAGATAGCAAAGCAACTTCATCCTATTAGTGAAGTTTCACCTATACCATGTTTACTTTGTAAAAGCAAATGTGCTTTAAATGTAAATATAAGACACAAAAAAATTATTTTCTTTTCTTTTCCCTCATTGCCCTGGGAGAATGACTCATCAATTATTTGTGATATTCTCTTTCTGATGCAAAGCACGTCTGGGTTTCTCCTTCTTTAAAAGGTTGCCAGGCCATTGTTCAAGGAGAGGATATCAGATTTACAGATTTTCTGCCCCCCAAAGTGGGGGCTGTGTGCCTGCTGCCAGGGCAGGGGTCCCATCTAGGAAAAACCCAAAAGCAGCAACGAGACTTTTCCTGCAGACAGCAGCTCTCCTGTGAAACTGCCCTGGGGAAAGCCAAAGGACTGAGAGATTTTGTTAATTCTTTTGTTTAACAAGGGTTCAGTTGAAAATTCTCTCCTTCCACATGAGGATGAGCCTTCTGAATGCCTTCTTTCCACTGGGAACTAAAAGGAGTTGAGTCAAAACCATCATAGAAAGATGATTGTTCACACTTCTTAAGCTTTGGTACTTCTGCCATGACATTGTGGTTGTCAAAATTTGGGTACAAAAATTAATTGTATAAATAAAATAAAAATAGAGGAAAAAATGGTTGAAGGATGTCAAGAAGCACCTCACTGGTTTGGATGGGGATGACCACAAGCCCTACATCATTGCTAGGAGAAATAGGTAGAAATATTTTGCTACACTTGAATCCTTACTTAGGTGTTTGGCCAGCCTTGAAGCAAGGATGATATTGATGAAATGGACCTTTAATTGACTGAATATTTATGTTCTTACAGTATATCTGTCTATCTATCTATCTATCTGTCTGTCTATCTAAAATTTCTGTATAATTTTATCCCATTTTTAAAGAAGAGACACTGCTTATGGGTGCAAACAGGGATCTGTCCTGGTAATTTAAATCTAGAGCAACTACCATAATTTTAATTGCATCACTCTGCTTTTACTCTGCATTACTTTGGAAATGTGTTTCATCAGGGTAATCTGTAATATAACACAATTTCTTTTAGTATAGTTAAATATTCCTGTCTACTGGAAATTACAAATCTTATAATCAGTTGACTACATCTAGGCACATTCTAATCAAAATCCCTTTAGTGGAGAAAGTCAGAGAACAAAATAATCTTACAATAAAACTCCATTGGAAAACTGAAATTAATCTCCTGTTATGAGATCCATGTCTTGAGGGAAGTGAACCTAGAGATACTAATGAAAGCCTCGGGAAAAGTATCATGCTCTACTTTTGATCATCAGTTGTGAAACTAATTATTGAGCTTCTGAAACAAGAGTTACTCTGCAGGAGTAGAACTGGAGGCAGGACCTGCACTGAGTTATCCTGGAACAATGATGATTTCTGACCTTTATAAATGGTTCCTGGTCTGGCTTAGCCCTAGTGGTGTGCAGCAGATTTCATATTTATGCTTTGAGGACTTCTACACCAGGATGTTTTCAGGGTTTCTGTGTCCATAGTGATAGATGAAATTCTATTCTGAATTTTAATGCAAACAGATTTTTAAAAAATCCATGGTTTTTGAAAGATCAGTGTGTATAAAGATTACTTCAAGAAACAGGTTCATATAAAGCTCTCTTACACTCTTTAGGGAGACAAGGAACAGCTGGGGTTTAATGTGTAACAGCTCTGCATGACTTCAGACAAAATAAAGTGAGGAAAGCAAGTGAGGGAACTAATTATTAAATACTCTGGTTGGCACAGGACATATCACTAAATAAATTCCAAAGTTTGGTAAGGAATGGCAAGAACTTCCACTTAACATCTCCTCAAAATGTTTGTTCCATGCTAGATCAGTAATGAGCCAGAAGCAAAGGCCCCAGCCACTCCGTTCCAGTGGTTTAAATCCCATTTGCAGGATATTAAAGTTAAGCTTCTTTAACTTTCGTGGCTGGTGATAAGAAATATGAAGGTCACTATTCAGTGAATTAAAGAAATCATGCCATTAATATCTATCATTAGTATTTACTGTTTTTATCATAAGCATAAAAAGTATTCTTACATTTTTGTTGTTGGTTTTTGGTTTTTTTTTTAATTGCTTGATGTTTCTGCTTTTGCAGTAATGATACTGAATCAACAGTTCTTTTCTAAAGAAGATTTTTTTTTCCCACACCATGAATTAGACATGGCTTGGACAGACAAGCCCATTCCTTCCATAGGGGAGATCACTTGATGAATCTTGCAAAGTCCAAGTCAGATTTCCCTGTGAGTTTCCCAATGTGCCATCATTGGCTGCTGGCTCGGAGAGAGAGCAGCTGCTCAGGAGAGCTCCCAGCCCTGACTTTGCCTGTCAAGGGCCCTGCCATAAGTGTGTCACTGCTCCCTTGGGGCAGTTTTGTCTGGCAGAGAGAGAGGAAAGTGTCTACAGCGAATGCACAGAAACTCCTGAGGACTCGTGTCTGTACATTTGTTTGCTGACACCTTAGGAAAATAGCCCAGGAGGTTTTGGGCCACATTGTGCACATCTTGGAGCAGCACTGCAGCTGCTCTTTTTTGCTGTTCCATCAACATCAGTGACTATTCAAAAGGACAGGATTGCAGGAGCAGTCTGAAGGAAGCTTTTTTGGATGGCGTCAATATTTCAGCTCGACAGACCTTCTGTGCCCTTCTTTTGACTCATTTGCATGAGTGCACACTTATCCAAAGTGACAATCAAGACTGTTGGAATCCTGTTTTTAGCCTTCTTTATCGGAAAATTGAGGTGACAAACTTTGAGAAAGATTCTGCATGCGTTTGACAGCTGGAAAATATGGTTTTCAATAACAACTTCATCGTATCAATCCCATTAGCCAAAGAAAGAGAGAATCAGAGATGACTTGACTGAGCCCTGTTCTTGGAAGCAGCAGAAGGTGCCTTCACCCTTACCAAGACCCCTTACCAAGATAAGGGGTACTGGAATGAGCACAAACATTTTTTTGCCATGTATGTTCCTTAAATCCTCTGGGGTGTGACTCAACAGATTGTCCCAGCATTCAGCAGCTTGGAGCTCAAAGCCTTCCTGACACAGGAGACAAGTTATTAAATCTTTAATGACTATTGATTCATTCCTTTTTGGATAATTTGACCATTTGGATTTTGAACCATCCTAAACTTGTAAAATACTAACTATCCTGAGCGAGGAGTTGAACTCTGATCACAGTCTCCATGTAATCTTGAATGTACAGACATAAAATCCTTAGAATCATAGAATGGTCTGAGTTTAGATGGAACCTTAAAGATCATCCAGTTCCAGCCCCCTGCCATGGGCAGGGGCACCTTTCCCTATCCCAGGTTGCTCCAAGGCCTCTCCAACCTGGCCTTGGACTCTTCCAGGGTTGGAGCAGCCACAGAATCTCTGGGCAACCTCTGCCAGGGCCTTACCATCCTCACAGTAAAGATTTTCTTTCTAATATCTCATTTAACATCTTGGACAGTGTCTCCTTAATTGGGCTGTAGTCCATGTAAAAAAGTAATAATCAGGCTCCAAGTGTGTGTTTCCTGAATATGCAACTGTCTTGGTTTGAATTTAAATTGAATTATCATGGAAAAATAGAAAATACTGGTTTGGTTTGGATTATTTTTCCCTTCCCTCACAGTTACAGCTTTCCTTGCATAGTTCATTTATGGGTTTCTAATGTGGTTAAGTGTTTTAAGTAACCTGATCAATGAGGATGAGGTTCAGACAGCTGATTTTACGCAGCCCATCCTCAGCAATTTTTTTTCTTTCAGACCTTATGCTTTTTGAGTTGGCTGGATTATTTTAGTGCCTTGTGCACTACACTGTCCCCGTGTGCTGCTCCTCTTGCCACCAACAAATGCAGTCACAGCATCACAAGCCTGCGTGTGGGGGTCCTGAGGGTCGGGGTGGCAGAGAGGGAAGGATTGACAAGTGGCTCTGTGGCACTTGGCATTTGCAGTCTGTTCTTCCCTCCAAGCAGGAGACACATCTGGGCACCCTCTCCTGACACACACAGCAGAAATTCTGACATTTGCCCAGTGCATCTCTCCCTGGCTATGTCAGGCTGCTAAAGCAGAGCAGTTGCTACTCAGTGTTGAACAGAGAAATAATTTAACCCAAGGAACTTTGAAAATAAAGGCATAGCACAGAGAGTTTTGGTTTATGGTATTGCTTTTGCTTTTTAAATTGTTATCACAGGGCTTTTCTTGGTGTCTCTGTTTTCACCACATATCAGTATGTGGCTTAATATGTTTTCAACCTTGTTTCAATCTTTCAAGCTCTGTAAGGGTCATAATATTTTTGTCAGCTGTCATTGAAATCCTAAAATAATTCACCCCTCTGCCCTGGCTGTGGCACTGCTGCTGTGTTTGCTGTGCAGCGCAATCAGGAATCAATAGCTCTGTAATATTTTTTTTCCTGTATCCTATTACTTTGAAAAAGTCCCTACATTTAGAGTCAGGTGTCAATTCCTGTCATTTCAATTCTTGTCTTTTAGCCTATAATTAATTGCTCGGATCCTGGCATCCCTGCTCAATTGTTGCTCTGACAAGACTGAGGTACATCCTGATTCTGCAGTAACTTTTTGCTTCAAATTTAAGATCTGAAAAGTGAGACCTGGATTTTCTCTGGATAATATATACTGGGCCTGGGTTTATGAATTGGCTCTATTTCTTAAATTAGGCTAACATTTGTATTCTTTAAGACTTTCCTGATTCCAGTGGCCACGTCTCCACTTTTCTCCACTAAATTATTTCCCTGACAGCAAAATAAAAATGTGCTGCCACAAATGTGCAGTGGAAAGAAATGCTTATTAGTAGAAAAAGAAATTTTAAGAGACAAGAGTCTGCTTTGTGAAAAAAAAAATCCCTCAAAATAACAGGGCAAGAAAGGCAGAAATGCCAGGAAATAGGCAGGAATTTCTAGGAATTTCTCTGAGTTTTTACTATTGAGACAAACTTTCAAGTAGATTAATGTTTTGATGGGACATCACACAGTCAGGTTACTGTGTTTAAATGTATTTCTCATTATGGTTGTTGCCTTATTGTCTTTGACCTTTATAAGTATCACATAATGCCAGGTCATGAACTCAGAGAGTGAAGGGAGGATGTCTCACATTACCTTTGCCTAAGAGTCCGTGTGCAGACAGTTCCTGCAGCTCAATTAACTTGAATTCATTGATTTGATTGCAAAGTCAGGAGGACTTTGGAGCAGCCAGCAGCTTTCTTCATACCATCTCAGGTTTCTTTGCCATCAGTAGGAAAATGGGATACTCCCACTGAATGCACAATCTGACCCTTCTGATGGATGGCAAGTCTGTGATCTGAGCTTCCCAAAGCACTCTGAGGACACTAATTATTTATGCTTTGTAACTCCTTTAAACTTAAACCATCCTGACACACCTCTAAGGACCTGGCAGAAGAGGGTGAATTTTCAGCACATTCAGTTTGAACTGTGAAACAGCACAAAAATGGATGCATTGATCAATGTTTTTTCTTTCTCTTACTGTCCCATTCACAGATGTTTAAGGAATTAACATGTGAAAAGCTGATATTTCAGCTAGAATTGTGGACAACACCAACCCAAGTGTGGCTTTAGATGACTAAAATTTCAGTTTCAACTTGGAAAAGATAGTTATATGTGTAAATCTAAAATGTTTGAATGAGTCAGTGCCAAGTGACACTGGGTGTTGTTAGTTCCTCAGGAGCACTGATGTCTGAGGGAGCAGTTGGTGCTCAGCTCAGGGAGCAGTTGCACTGATTAATGGCTCAGGAGGCTTCTCTGAGGCATAAATCAGTAGCCCCAGGAGAAGGAAGGATAAAGCTCTTTATAGGAGCAACACAGAGCCAGAAACTGCTCTCACGTCACTGCAGCACTATCAGCTGATATTTTCAGTTGGCAGTGCTGGAATTATCTGTCTCATCGAGCCCCAAAAATGCCTGAGCTTGTGCTGTTGTGAGGGACAGGAGCAAAGATCAGCACAAGGGAGTCCCTCATCCATCCTGGACTGTGGAGTGGGTGGCTTGCAGTGAAGTCAGCACGGGAAGGTGTGTGGTTCTTTTTGATAAAGCTAAAGCAGGGAATTCCTCCATGGAGAGCAATTCCTCTTGGCCTGGGTGTGGTGGGGACATGGGTGATGTTGCTGCCACTGGATGCAGAGCTGGGTGTTTGGGGGATCAGTTCTGTTCTAGCCTGTATTGATCCAGCAAATCCACAAATTCTGAGTGTTTTATCATCTTTCCAGTCATCTCAACTGGCTGGACGTTGCCTGTAGATGGAAAGTAGAGAATAAATATCCTGTTTTCCTTTGCTTCCATGGGCAGCTTTCTGCCTGCCTTTACTTTGTCCAAGGGTTTTTTTTTTGTTTTGTTTTGTTTTTTTTGTTCCATCTTATTTTCTTCACCCTCTCTGCTGCAATCCTGCTGAGGAGGGGAGAGACAGAGCAACTTGGTGATTATCTGGTGTCCAGTCAAGGTCAACTCATCACAGAGTCTCAGAGGTTTTCTTGGGAATAGGACAGAACAAAGTTCATCCGAGCCATTCCCTACATGACAGGGCCTGATTCTTGTTATCCAAGCTCCTTGAAAGTGTAGCTTGACTGTTATCCTTGGTGGTGGTGTCAAAGCAATGTAATTTTGGATTAGTGTTGTCTGGAAATAAACCTGAAAAACAGCACAGGAGGTTTACTTTGGTCAAAGTCTGTTAAAGAATAAATATTTTGTCAGTTTAGCTGGAAAATCTCATGTTCCAGCAGGGCAGACTCTTAGAAAGGCAACACACCTGTGATTATCTCTTGGTGAAGAAAGATGTTTGAGGGGACAGTGTGTCTGGTGTTGTGAGTCTCAGAGTGAGGTAGGTGGGAAGATTGTTCTTTCTCTTCAGTGCCAAAATTCAAATGCTGTCTTCAACAGGCTGGAAAGTGTTTTAGTGTCAGAGGAAAATCACTGCAAGTGATTAAGTGTACTCTTTGCATTGCTGTTCTTTGTCACAGCCATTTCCTCTGAAGTCCTGGTGGTGGCCAACCTTTTTTTTTGGGATGTGGCCTCATCCCATGATGTGCTGCAGGTTGTTTAACTCTCCTTTGAATCCAAGTGACTCTTTCCAAGCCACCACGATGATCTGGGAGTTATCCTTTAAAACTGAGAGTGAAATCAGGGCTCCTTCAGGGCTGTTTTTGTGGTCTCCTTTTCTTCCTAGGAAATAAAAACCATAAAAATATAAAAATACGATAAAAATTCTAAAACTCTCTATTGACTGTGTTCTTTCTAATGTAATTGTAACCATGTCTTTGTTAGCTCTCCATCTCCTCGAGTAAAACTAGAAATGTCTACATTTTGGTAATATAACTTTGATAATATATCTTTGGTCTATTCAACATGTAGATCATAACCTCTTAATTGCAATCATCTCTCTGATGAGAGATGATTGAGGTGATTTACAGAACGTTCTTCAGCTCCCAAAATAGGTGTATCTGGAAAAGGAGACTTTTGACTTCAGTAACAAGTAGTCTTTGTTTCCTAAAAAATTGCTGGAGAAATTCTTTTTTACTTTGAATTTGGTATGGAAGTTTCTTGAGCTTTGACAGATTCTTAATTCCTCAGTAGCCATATTTTGACACTGAAATGGGATTTTTTTTTTTTCACATTACAGTGTTGCTGCATAGTCCATAAGCCAATCAATTCCTCTCACAAGTAGGTCACCAGAAATCACTGCATTTGTGGGTCTTGTCCAAAGAGCCACCACATTTACAGCTGTACACCTCACATGGATCTCATCTTCCCAGCCCAGAAGGTGGGCAAAGCTCCTGGTCACTGAAACAGAGCGAGGTGGAGTGGAGGGAGGTGCCTTCCATTTGCAATTGCTGATGCTGATTGAATTACCTCTCGTTAGCTGAGCTGCCTGCCTGTCCATGCACAGCCTGCTGAGAGTGCAGAGTGAAATGCATTAGTCCTGATGTCATCAAAACTTGCCAGGAATAACCCCCCAGCCATTGCTGCCTCTCAGCTGACAAGCAGTAACTCATTAAACAGCAATCATTTGATCTCTTTTCATTGTCTGCCTGCTCTTCAGATATTAAAAAAAAAATAAAATAAAAAAATAAGCTGTATCGTCTATGGAATATTTTCAAGGTGTCTGCTTTTTCATAAAAACCTATACAATGAACAAGAGATTTTTTTTTCTTAAGCCAAAAATGGAATTTCCTATTTCAATTCCTGCAAGGATTGGTGGTGTTTTTTGGGTTTTTTGTTTGGTTGGTTTCTTTGGTTTTTTTGTTTGTTTGTTTGTTTTGTTTTTTTTTTTTTTTTATGTATGGTCCTGTGC
>QUSF01000001.1:66207675-66234085 GCA_003676055.1 Chloebia gouldiae | reverse complement strand
GAGGAGAATTTAAAGACAGAAGTCTATCCAGTCCACAGCCATGATTTTTGATGGGACCTATTTAGGGATGCTGAAGAAAATAGATGAGAAAAAAAGAAGAACAGGAAGTATTTAAAGAAGACAATTTTTGCCTACTTTGCCAAATTTTTTACAAAAAAAATCCACCATTTAGTTTAATTCAACTTTTCCTGCTTACTTCCTTTAATTAACCCAACTAGACAGTGAAGATGGTGAAGTGCATAGAGCTTTATCCCATGTTTTTGGGAAGAGCCCATGGCTAAAACTGATGACAAAATACAGAGTAGGACAAACTGGTCATGGGTGTAGGCAAGGGGACAGTTAGATATCAAATAACAAAATGGACTGTCTATTGTTATTTCCAAACTATTGGTCTCATTCTTCAGCCCTGGTGTTATAGTCAAGACATCAGGTGAACAAAAACCATTAATTACTTCAAAATAGTCCTCAAAAGCTTTCAACATGCCAGCGTGAAGTTCAGATTTCTCGCCTGCTTCATTCCAACTGTTCTAATGCTTTGGGTTAATTTCTTTTTGGCTTTGCTAAAAATCCAGAGAGTAGGAACAGCATTTTAGTACCTTCCAAAATGATTTAACCTTTACTGAATGTCTAAATATTTTATAGAATCCAGCTCCATATTCAGGGAGCCTGTACCTGGAACTAGGACTGCTGCCTTTTTTTACTGTAATGTGATTCACAGCCACAAACCATCTGCTCAATAAAATGGACAGAACTCCACAAGAAGAACGTGGTGCTTCTGCAAAAAAATATTTTTTTCTTCTTTATATTTGAAAGATAAATATAAGGCAAATATTAGAATAAGATTTCTAAAATTAAAATCTTGTTTATACTTCAGACATCTTTCTTTGAAATTTACCTTGAAAATGTAGCTCAAATGGCATCATATATAATTTGCCTTCAGCTACCAGAAGCAGAGTGTTGTGTCTTCTGATAATTTTCTTATTTTAGTAATCTAAAATTAAAAATAATTCTTATATTCATGTGAGGTACTAGTTATGCTGTTACTTTATGCCTTGAATGAATCCAGAAATAGCTTTCTATTTTCCTTTGTAAATGATACTGGAAACTACAGAGGAGGAAACAATCCTGGTTTTGTCCTTTTTCCCCCCCTTTAATAATAATAATAATAATCAAAAGCAGAAGCATTCTGTCTGCTATGCAGCACAATTTCTCATCTGGAGACCTCTAAATGCTTTTGAAAGCACATGATATTAGCTGTGCTTTAGTGACGGAGGAAACAGCAGCACAGAGTTTAGTAATTTTCCCACTATCACACTGAAAGTCCACAATAAAGAACTGTAAAGCACAGGACCACGACTCCTCCTGTTTTATTGCCACATGGTTATTTCAACTGCATCATCTTCTCCATCCTCTGTCAGCTGAATTTCCTGCACCCAGCTGTGCTTGGTTAGGTGGGATTTAATGATAAATCTGTCTTTTAATCGTTACTCTGATGACAGGAGAGAAGGAATCTCTTCCTTTCCAAACTGGTCGTTGTTAGGATGCAGTTTGGTCACTAAGGGGAGGAGTTGCTTGAGACTCAGAGATGAGGCTAATTATTTATTTGTTTGTTTCTGTATTTATTTTTAATTAATGAATTAATTCTGATTAGGTTCCTGTGCTGTGCTCATCACTGAGGTTTCTCAGCACGTGCAGTGTCATAGGAGACTTTTCTTACTGGAGGCTGGTGTTTGGGGGCTGTCAATGAGATATGGGCTCTGAATCCTGCAGGACATTAAAATGTTCACAGTAACGAGGCCAGGACTAATGAAGGATGTGAATTCATACATCAGTGAATGTACTGCTTCATTCTCTGATTTCTCTCACAACACTGTAGGGCCCAAGCACAGAGGAAGTGCAGCTGAGTTACTCCTGATGAGTATCACAACCTGCTACACATGAAGTATTGAAAACCTAGAAATCTAGTGGAAAGGAAACAAAAAAATAAAATTCACCATTACTTCCATTGTAAAGGAGTATTAGGAAAACTGCTTCATGCTAATTTTCATAATATTAAGATGTACAGACCATTCCTAAGATTGACTGGAGACCTTCTATAGAAGTCCAGCTGCCAATTAGAAGGTTTCAAGTGTCATGGAATTAAGTTCTGGGCTCCACCTTCCCTAGAGTAGTCTGGTATTTAACTGATGGCCTGCTTTAATCATTTTGGCTGCCTAAAGCCTCTGCTGGAAGAAACTGTGAGTCAATATCACCGGAAAACAGGCATGAAGAATTAACTGTAGCACCAGTGATTTTAATTCTCGGTGGCCAGCCTTACAAATCCCTTATTAGTCATTCATGGAAGTGTCATACTTAAAATGCAAATTCCTTCCCATTGTCCTCCCCCATCTCAATGCATTTCCTTTGAAGTATCCCTGGAGCTTTCCAGGGACCACCCACAATGGGATCACTGTGATCAGCCAGCTTGCAAAAGTGTGCCCTGCACCAGCTCAGGTGAATTCAGCTGGGTCCTGCTTAGCAGTCCCAGCTTTCAAAAAGCATCCATACTGTTTAAGAGGAAGAAAAAAAGTTGAAATAAGGAATACCAGGCCAGGTATTTTTACCAAGCCTTTTTAGCAAGGTTGCCTCTCCTGAGACACATCACAGTGCCGTGTCTGCCACCATCACATGGCAGTGAGGTCAATAATATAAATAGAACTGGTTTGTCTTGCCCCTCTTCTGTTGGTTTGGGAAGAGCAGAGCTCTCCTATGACATCCATTGCAGAAGAGGGTGTCAAGGCTCAGTGGGCACAGAGTTCCTGTATCCATGTAGGGAACAGTCCATTGTCCTTGGTCCTTGCTACCACTCAGCCACAGTTACAAGGTTTTCTAGGCAAGAGTAGCCGACCCAGGCCAAAATTGTGATGGAAATAATTCTATGAATGGAGAAAGGCCACTCTGATCCACAGCAGGAGCTGTAGCTGCGGGAGGCTTGGGGAGCATTTTGGAGGGAATTATTGTGTTTTCAGGTGAAGTCCAGGCTAGTGAATGCATCGTCTGATTCAACCTTCCAGGAGCAACATAAATACTGATAATAATGACCTTAATAGCAAGGTAAATTATATTATCAGTAATGGCTAAATAGTTTAATAGTCTTCATCAAATGACTGAGTACCTTATCCTGCAGTGAGACTTGCTGGCTCCTGTGGGTTAATGCAGCCAGTACTTAAAACTGGAACCAATGTATTTTTGAGTAAAGACTGCCCTACTTGAGTTAAAAACCTGTCTTTATCAGTTTGATGTGGTTTGTGGGGAGAGTTCATGCACACTAAGCAACCCTTGAATCTTGTGGCCAGAAACTGGTAGTTTGAAAATTATTAAAGTTTATATAATATTAATGGGGGTCCTGGTAAGAATAATGTCAAATTATCGATGTCATTTCCCACTATGGGAAATGGAGGGCAGGGAGCTGTGGCATTCTTAGTCAACAGCATTTTCCTGAACTGGTAGATCAAAACTACAAATACACTGCTGGAAATCCATGAGTCAGGAATATATGTTGATTTGATGGAGTGGAGGAAAGAAAGCCTCAAAGTGACCTTATTCTGGCCTTCAGGTACCTGAATGGAGCCCAGAAGGATGCAGAGAGACTTTTGACAAGGGCCTGTAATGACAGGACAAGGGCAGTGGTTTTAAGCTGACTGAGGACAGGGTTATATTCGATTTTAGGAAGAAAATATTCACTCAGAGGGTGGTGAAGCCCTGGCAGAGGTTGCCCAGAGAAGCTGTGGCTGCCCCATCCCTAGAAGTATTCAAGGCCAGGTTGGATGGGGCTTGGAGAAACCTGGGATAGTGTAAGGTGTCCCAACCCATAGCCAGGGGTGGAACTGGATGATCTTTGAGGTCCCTTCCAACACAAGCCCTTCTATAATTCTATAATATGATTCCCTGATTGGTAATGATCCACATCCATAAACCAGCCATCCTGTTGTCTCCCTTACACTTGCCTTGCCCCTTGGTTTAAGACTTGTCCCACTCAGCATGACGTCCTCACATGTTTGAGCATTTTGTGTTACTGCCCAGTTTGGAACTCAAGTACTGCATCTTTCCTACTTTTTAAGCAAGGTCTGGATGCCCTTAAGAGAAATGTTGGTGCTTTCAGAAGAAAAAATGGTCCTACTACAAATAAAAAAGCTCTCTCAAAGTTCCATGGAAAATGCTCTGAAGGTGCTGGTGGATGATGAGCAGGGGCCAGCAGCAGGACCTTGCTGCAAAGGCAGCAAAGGGAATCCTCAGCTGCACTGGATGTATTGCCAGGTGAGGGAGGTGATCTTTACCTTAACTCAGCTCTTCCAAGCCACACCTGAAGTGCTGTTCCAGTTCTGGGCTCCTCACTACAAGGGACACACGGACATAATGGAGGGAGTCCAGCGGAAGGGCCGCAAAGAGGAATCAGGGTCTGGAGCATCTCTTCCAGAGCTGGGACTGCTCAGCCTGGAGAAGAAAAGCTGAAGGGGAATCTTATTCATTCCCAAAATACAGGAAGGGAGGGTGTAAACATGGAGCCAGTGGGTGCCCAGCGCCAGGATCAGATACTTGGGCACACCCTGGAACACAAGAGGCTCCCTGTGGACATCAACCCTTTCAACCACAGCCATTCCATGACTCTGATTCCAGGTGCTGATAATTAGAGAAAACTGGGAACATTGTTGCCTGGACAAGCCAAACATCCTCAAACAATGGTGTGATCAAGTTTGCAGCTTCTCACAGACTTCGTTAGCAAGTAGGTAGTGAGTGACATGAACTTCCTTTACCAAATCCCCTTAGCTCTGTTTGGATTTTGTGTTTTGTGTTTGGCTCCATGGATGTCTGGGAGACCTACTGCTGCTTTTATATGTGATTTGTGGATTTATTAAATGGATTTGGGAGTTAATTGTGTTGGGATGGTCCTGCCTGCCAACAGGAAACCAGGGCAGCATTTTCAATGCCCTTCAGTCTGCATAATCTAAATAAATTCATGAATGCACAAAAATTATTCTACCTTGTTCCTTTTGCCCAGCAGAATGTGTTGGCTCAAAGAGCTCAAATTTGCTGTAATCGCCTTTTCCTCCCCAGTAATTCCTTAGGAGACAGCCATCTCCTTCAGAGAACTGCACAACTGCCACCAAATCTAATTATTTCAGATTTTGTTTCTTTTTTATGAACTTTTTGGCATATTTTGTATAAGCTTGAGAGAGTAGTCAGTAACTTCTGAGTGAGAGAATCACAGGAGCACAAATATTGGGAGGATACACTTCTCAATGATATATCTGCTGAAGTCGGGACTGCTTTGAAATTCAGTCATTAATTCTTAGTAGTTTAAGAAATTAATCTCTTAAACAGGTTTATCAGAGAAACGTGATTTTGGGGCTCAAAAATAAAACTTAAAAGGGACAAAATTTAGATTTTGAAAGGATGAGAACAGAGTCTTTTTTGTATTACTAAAATGTTCCCCTTTTTTTTCCACTAAGAAACAGTGTAAACTATGTAAACTTAAATACCCTTATAATCCTTGTATATACTGTGTTGTTCTTAAAAATGCATTTCCAGATAAGGTATTTTTACTGTACTAGATTTTCCATTACTTAAAAGTTATCTTTACACAACCCTATTCTGAAAAGGCATCAGAGGTGAAAAAAACCAAGATCTGTTGCATTACACTCTAAAATAAAAGGTTGTTTTTACTGTCTATTTAGTTCAGTTTTACAGGAACAAACCAAAGAGGGCTGAACTGTTTCTGTTAAGAGATAATTCCTTGCTCCTGCCTGATGAAGCATTTAACAGTTGTCCTCATATATTATCTGGTCTTTTTGTTTTATCATTGGTATTCTGTCAGAGCAGTCAGCACAGGAGTTCCTTCTCCTGTGGGAAAAGCTATGGATTTTGGTCTTGGAACATTAAAGATTAATTTTGATTACATTTCCACCAAGATTTTAGATTTTTTTTTCTTTATGTGTGACGTTATGAGGAAAACTCAGCTTTACTTATTTATTAGGAATTGCATCAATACTTCTAGAATTATTGTGAAGAACAACATCAGTTTCTGGCTGACTTCAGATTTAGTGAGATCTTAAAGCTGTTTCTTGGAATGTAAGAAAACTGATTTATGCTTTGTTAATATCTTCTCTCCTACTTCTGGGATCTCAAACAAGCATTTGTTTGCATGGTGGTCATCTGCATGTTCTGAAATAATTGCAGCTGTGCAGCACATGCATTCTGTAGGGCCTTTTATCTTCCCTACCTTTAGAAAATACATGTGGATCTCTCCCATTTCACATAAAAACATCAGATTCTACTGGAACAGAGAGAGACAGCAGGTTTCTACTTTCAGTCAATTCCACATTATGATTTTTTAATGATTAAAGGATATAAATTAGAATAAAGAAAATGAAAATCATAGAATCATAACATGGTTTGGGTTGTAGGGAACCCCAAAATCATCTCATGCCAGCTCCTGCCATGGGCAGGGACACCCTCCACTCTCCCAGGTTGCTCCAAGCCCCATCCAACCTGGCCTTGAAATTTCCAGGGATGGGCCAGACACAGATCCTCTGAGAAACCTGTGCCAGGGCCTCCCCACCCCATAAGGAAGAATTTCTTCCTAATGTCTAAACTTAATCTCTCATCTTTTAGCTTAAAAACTTTTAAAATATTCCTCTTCTTTAAAATTCCATCAGAGCTTCAAGATTACTGGTCATTTAGCATTTCTGTTTGCCATTCCTGCTCACAAGAGCAGTTGTTTCTTCAGTACTACAATGAGTACAACATCATGCTGCAGTCAAATCCAAAGATAGCACATCTCCAGTGGAAACAGAGAGGGAAATCACTCCTACAAAATGAACTGACATTTCTGTATGTCAGTTGAAAGTTTTGTTTTTCGATACAGACCAGATCCTGCCTGGGATATGACAATCCCCCTATTCTTTCTGAATCACCTATCATTGCTAATAGTACACCCTGTCACAGATACTCAGGCAAAATATACAGTGCATTATATAGCAGGCAGAGGAGAACCCATCTCATTTTCCTTACAGAAACAAAGTTGATTTTCACCAGCAAAGTGCAGAGATGCTCAGGGAAATTATGCCTCTTCTTTCCTCGTCCAGGGGCTTGGCTGATTGGAGGGTGAGGCATTGATGTGGGATGTCCAGGAGGCCTTTTCAAATTCATTCATTTCCAGCTGGGACAAACAAACAATTATGGCATTGCACAGGCGATGACAGGATTTCCCTCTGGAACACAACACATATTTATGGCTAAGAAATCTAAACTCAAACTGGGAAGGTGGAGCAGAGGGAGAAGCAGTTACTACTTAGTGATTCACAGACTCACAGAATCATTAGAGCTTAAAATACCACTAAGATAATTTAGTCCAATTGTCACATTTAGTCTAATTGTCATCCAAATACCACCCTGCCCACTGAAATGTATCACAGAGTTCCTCATCTGCTTGTTTTTGGACACTTCCAGGGGTGGTGACTTCCCTGACCAGTCTGTTCCAATGTCTGGCCACCTAATTCTTCCTGATAGCAACCTCTTCTGGCACAATTTGAGGCCATTTCCCCTTGGCCTCTCACTTGTCAGCTGGGAGAAGACACCAACCCCTGCCTTGCTACATCCTCCTGTCAAGGAGCTGTAGAGAGAGATAAGTTCCCTTCTGAGCCTCCTTTTCTCCAGGCTGAGCCCCTCCAGAGCTCCCTCAGCTGCTCCTCTTCAGAGCTGTGCTCCAGACCCTTCCCCAGCTGCTCTGGACACACTCCAGATCCACTCCAGACCCTCAATGTCTCTCTTGTGAGGGGCCCAAAACTGAGCCAGGAATTTGAGGTGTGGCGTCCCCAGTGCCCAGCTCAGAGGGACAATTCCTGCCCTGGTCCTGCTGCCCACACAACTGTTTACACAGAAGTTCAGGAGGTCACCTGGGCCCACGCTGGTTCACGTTTGGCCACTGCTGGCCAGCACCTCCAGGGCCCTTCTGCCCTTCCTGGGCAGATTTCCAGACACTCTGGAAATGTCCCTGGAGCACTGCAGGGACTTGTTCTGGCAACAAGGAGGAGAACTTGTCTTACAAAAGGTGTCCTGTGAGGTTGTACTGATCAGCTGAGCTCTAGAGAAACCCCAGTCAGCTCAGCTTGGCCGTGAGCAGGGCTGTATTTCATTCCTGGGGCACTTGATCCTATTTAGAGCTAGTGGAGGTCACTTACAATGGTTTTCCTAATTTACTGTGAGTTCTCCTTCAGCCCTGCCGTGTTCCTGTGTGCACTGAAATGTGACAGAGCCCACAAAGGGCTTGTGTTGCTTCTTTCTGCAAAAGGGAATCTGGAGTGGATGCAACTCCTCGCTATAAATCCGTCACAGAGATCCAGCTAAGAAATATTCACAGATCCAGTTTTTAAAACTCTGAATAAACAATGCATTGTCCCAAAGTTCTCTTTTGTATGTAATTTTTCCTCCTTTCCCTTTCATGTGTCTGATAGAGATGAGTAGAAAGTTTAGAAGTCTGTATTCAAACAGACTGCTGATTTTGAGGAGTTTTTTTGTTTCTATTCAGTCCTGTTTCAAAAATGCTGAATGTAACAAAGGGTTAAACCATCTTGTAGTGGGCAGTGAGACACACACAGATTAGGAAGGATTAAATCTCTAAATGTCAAAGGGAGAGAAAGGAAGAGTCTGTCCTGCAGTCTTGACTGAGCATCCCATCATTCCCCGACTCTAATACTGGGGAAACAGAGATTAGAAAATCTGCTGTGCAGCAAAGTGCAGACTGCAGCTCGGAGATAAGTGAACCAGAACATCAACTCCGGGCTCATTTGTTCAACTTCACTCATCCAGAGCCTTTCTGATGGGGAAACACAGATCTCAATACAAAATTCAGAGCTTGTTCAGCTCTGCTGTCACTTCCTGAGCCACTCTCACTGTCACTTCCCAAACCCCTGTCACTGTCACTTCCAAACCATTCCCACGAGTGAAGATCTGTCCTCTGCCCTGCTGAAGGCTCCCAAGGATGGTTTCTTGGGTTCAAGCACTCAGCTGTGTTTACACCAGGGATTTAATCAGTGGTGTTCCAAATTAGATCATATTTTTTGTTCCTTGTTACTGTTGGCCAGGAAACCTTGAGAAGGCTTCTGAATCAGCATGAAATGGATATTCTCAGGAAAAAAACATAAGTTGCAGATTCACTTGTCAAACTATTGGTCATTAAGAGACTCCTGCAGATTTTCCCAGTGGTCAGATTTGAGGACAGATCATTCTATTATTTTTTTTTTTCATTTCTGTGATATGATCCAATTCCCCAAGTGACAGAAAATCTACCAATAAGTCAAAACTGGCCTGATAAATTGAAGACTAAACAGTAAATTTTATTTACAGAAAAGTATAAAAAATATCTGAGACACCATCTTATATGGGGAGATGACTGAAGATGAAGTTAAAGGAAAAAAACATCACAAAGATTGTATAATATTATCCTTTATTCCTCTATTCCACTGGGAAAGGACTGTTTTTTAGCAATCAGCATAGTGGCATTCTGGACAGATTTTGACAGTGATGATTAATTGATAGCCTTGGGTTTTAAAACACTGAGAAAATACCTCAGGTCCTGAAGCACCAACTCCTTTCCCATCCAGGTTTAGTTTAAAAAATTGCTCTGAAAATGCTTTGCAGTTGAGATAATTTTGGCACAGATTTGAATCATTCATTTGGAAGACTAAGATAAGGGGTAATTTAATTTATTTTTTGGTATTTTTCGGTGTTTTCCTGGATACTTTTGTATTTTCCAGCATAAGAAGGTGAAGATTGCTGGGTAATACCATCAGCACACTGGTTTCAGGGTGATAGGAGACAAGGAAAAACAATTTAGGAATCAGTGCAAAAATAAAACAGCAATCAACCACCAAGAAACCAAAACCCTTGTGTTTCAAGGATGATTAAAAAAATGTTTCTAGGCCTTAGGAAATGCAATTTCTTAATAGATTGTAGTGCAACGATTAAGGGGAAGCGATTGTAATTGTAAATTACCCTGTGCCACGTGGAAGGCACTAATACACTTAAAATACAATAGTGCATACATCTATGACTGGTAATGAAGGTGATAATCACCTTATATTCACAAAGGAAATGATGTAATAAATCCTATATAATGCAGTTTGCAGGTTACCTTGGCAAGGGCACTTGAATCGAGAAGCAGAGAACAGGCCCTCCATGAGCTGCAGTATATATTATAATTAGGGGCATAAAATTCTAATGAAATGTTGTCCTAAGTGATATTGATTCCAATTTGGCAGACTAGGAGCTCAGTGATGTCATGATGTTCAGGTTGGTTGGTGCACCAAGGAATTCAAGAAACACCCATACTCCCCTTGATGGGGCCCTTTCCAGCTTTTCCCTCCATAAAACTTGTTTTCTGACTCCAAAAAAAAAGGAGATAAAATATCCTGCAAACACTCAATTGCAGCAGATGCCATTTTTCAGCTTTAATTAACATAAGTTTTACATTCTATGGAAAAAAAAATGGGGCTGCAGAGCGTACAAGCTGAACAAAATGCTCCCAAAGTGTTCTTAACTTCCACCAGTCTCACTCACTATGGGGGGCTGGAGATGTTTGCAAGGAGAGTTTCATGGTAAAGTGGCCCTGTAAGGCAGGGGAGAGATCCACGTGGTGTGGGAAATTGTGGAAGTGAATCAAGGGCAGCTTTCTGGGATCAGGAAGGAAGTCTGGATAGAAAAGAGCAGGACAGGCTCCAATAGTGGTGGGACGTTGGCAGAGGTGCCAACAGGAGCAATACAGTATCAAATGTAGTCTTAGTATTATTATAACCCTTATAGAAGTGAAAAAATAATAAAGAAAATAGCAAGGACAGACTGGAGGAGTTAGACCTGCTCTTCCTGGAGAGGGGAAGGCTCTTTGTGGTACTCTAGAACATAAAGGGTGGCTACAAAGAGAGCAGAGGCTCTCTCATCACAAGGAGGCACATGGGCATTGTAAGAAATCCAGTGAACCCCGGATGCAGGGAAGAAATGATGTCTGGCTCCAGATCAGAAGGCTGAAGGACAGCTTTATTAAAACTATTCTATATTACATTAATATACTATTTAAAGAGATACTATGCTATTCTACATAATTCTTACCTATCTAACCAACTAACAAACTTGTGACTCTGCTGAGAGTCCGAGACACAGCTGGATCTGACTGGTCACTGAACCCAAACCTTCACCAGAATCCAATCAAGCAATCACTTCAGGTAAACAATCTCCATACCACATTCCACATGGGGAAAGCAAAGGAGCAGAGACAAAGATTGTTTTATCTCCTGAGAGACAGAATTATGTCTCTCTGTCCAGAGAATGTAAATGTCAACATGGGCAAGACAAGGTGGACCAGGCAAGGTTTCATCTTGAGAGAAGAAACAAATTTTTTACAGTGAGAACAGCCAATCAGTGGGACAACCTCCCAAGGGATGTGGCAGAGTCCCTGTCCCTAGAAGCTTTCAGTCTGTGGCTGGGCAGAGTCCCAAATCCAAGGCTCTCTTTCCCAGAAAAGGTTGGACAGAGGATGCTTTGAGGTTCCTTTTAGCCTGGGCTGTTCTATTGTCCAGTGAGTCCAGTGACACATGTAAATGATTTCTAGTTGTTGATTTAGAGTTGCAACAAAAAAAAAATTTTGAGGCATTATAATTACTACAGACTTCCAATAAATGTCATATAAATTGCTTTTATACCAACTTTGTCTGAGTATCGCCCATCCCAAGGTAAAAACCATATAATACTCAAGTTTTGAAATAGCAACTGAACACAACTGCAAACACAACAAACTCTGAAAGTCCGTTGTGGAGTTTTCCATTTCCACAATAGTCCCAGAGATCTAATAAATACATTAAAAGAGCAGAGAGCTGGAGGTGCAGGTAATTGTCATGTGTTTGTTGTCAAAGTGAGTTCAGAAGTCCCACTGAAGCTTTTAATTTTCCTTATGCATGCCTTACACTTGTTCATGTTATGGCAAGAAGCAAAAGCCTCTTCAGAAAGCCTGCGCCCAGTTCCTCTAAGTTGGTGGTTGCCTCTGAAAATGAAGATTACCTTTATTTTTAATCAGAGAAAACGCCTTACATAGGAAACAGCAAGGTACATGGGTGTCTTTTTCAGCCAGGCACACAAACTATCCAGATATTTGAACAACCAGGAAGAAAACAATATGTATTTTTTTTTAACTCTTTATTTATAGTATTTTAGCTTCAGTGCGGTTATTTTCCTTCAGTAGGAAAATAACAGGCTTGTACTCATGAAAACTCAAATTAAAACATTTTGGAAGTGAAAGGAGATGGTTTTAGGAATGAAGGGGTGCAGAGCTTAATTCTCACTGACTTCCCTTTCAAATGATGAGTCCTGCATTGATTGCTATTGAAATTCTCGTTATTCCATCACTGATAATAGTGAGGCAAAGGGAATATCTCACTGACCCAGTCAGTCCCAATAGCTCAGCTGTTAGACTTCCAAAGGGGCTCCTGCCCAGCAGACAAATAAACTCAGCTTGATGTTATAAAACCCGTCAGATGTTTTAGGGCAAGATTGGGACGAGCAAAACAACGTATTTTTCAGACAGCTAAGTGTGCAGTGTAAGCAGAATGGACTGCAGAACTGGAGATCATATCCTTCCATATCCTTGCAGATTTACTGGAAATGCATCCCTGCCTGTTTATCTGGTTTTGTATCAGCACAAGTTTGCAACTCCATATGCTATTCATTATCTGGGGTTTTGTCATAGCCTCTGCTTCGCTCTTATTCTGTCTCTGTCTGCTCTCCTTTTGTGAGTCTCTCAAAGCCTGGCTGGTGTAATTTCAGTGTCACAAACTTTAAATGACAATCCAGCAGGATAATGTCTCAATGGAATCTTCAGCACTGCTGGGTAAGGGAAGCACAGCAAAAAAAAAAAAAAATTGTAAAAACTGAGCAGAGGGTCAGATGCAGGGAGTCAGAGCCCAAAATGCACAGGCAAGAACAAGTGGTCAGCATGAGGGGCTTTGATTCCACAGCATCCTGCACCAAAGAAATGCTTCCACACCCACATTTAAAGAAGCTGTCCCAGTGTAAGAGAGAAGGTTGATAAGTAACAGTGAGAAAAAGATCAGAAACAGAAGAGATCAGAAACAAGGTGATTAATTTTCATGGCAGAGGAAATTATGAACAGGAGCCTTGGCTGTGCTGTGCATAAAGCTATTTCAAAAAGTGAGGTAATGATCTGGTAAAATTACTGCTGACGGAGAGTTATTCAGGTTATTTAGAACTAAAGAGTCTTCAAATTATGTCAATGATTGCACAAAAGATTAAAATTCACTGTTGAAAAAACAAAAATGGGTGCATAGGAAAAAATATGGAAACAGCATGTAATTATTGTCAGAACTCAAATTATCTATTCTAGCTTGGGGGAGGAATTGTAAAGTCATCACCTGAAAAAGCCAGCTCAGAGCTCAGTGGCAGCCAAAAGGGCAATTAATGACAGGAATTATCTGAAAACTGTTTGAGAACAAACCAGAAAACATCATTAAGCTGGCCTGTGAAAATTCACAGAATGTACTGATATAGAAGCTGCATGCCAGACTAATTGCTCTGCCTCTGGAAGTTACAGAAACAGGGAACAAAATATAGAGGAAAGCAATGATGCTGATCAAAGATAAGGAATGATTCTCATGAAAAAGCTTTTGATAGTTGAGCTGCTTGCTCTCCACAGGCACCACCTGGAACACAACACAGAGGTGTGTAATGCAGAGAAAGTGGGAGAGTGGCTTGGACACTGCACCTTGTGTTGGAGTGAAATAGCAGGACATGGAAGTAGAATTAACTGCAGGATTTGTTGGTTTCTTGATTCCTTTTATTGCTGCACATTTTTTTTATCCTTCTTCAAGTGAAACAGAAAGGGACAAAATAGAAATGTCCCTCTTAGGTCAGGAAAACTGCCAGTGCTCAGATCCTTGCTGGGAAAAATGCCAGCACACCACTCATGCAACATCTTTCTCACTTTAGACACACTCTTTAGGAACTGGGGGGAAGAGTGCAAACCAATGGAAGCTCAGTACAGGATGTGCATCTTCTTTATGCATAGAGAGAAAAAAAAAAAAAAACCACCTAAAGTCATGAATTCTCAGTCTGCTGAGCTGTACAGGGGAACTCTTTTATTTCTCCAGCATTATGGCTTTTGCAAGTGCTCTCTTCACAGAACTTTGTAGCTCTCAATCATTGGTTATTGCTGCTGTGCTACCTGCAGAGCTGCTGAAGTTCAGAAATACCTCAGGTAGGAACAGAGGGAAGGGGAAATCTGGAAGGGTATTGCAACCTAAAAGGTGTTGGGGTTCAGGAGGGATCTCACAATCTTTTTCCCTCTCAGTCTGAAGCTGGTGCATTTACCTTGATGCTGTTTGATTTATGCTGGTGGTTTCAAGTAATCATCTGGAGTTCCAGTTATTTTGGAAGATGCATAAACAAGGGCTTGTATAACCATGTGGATTTCTTATGAGTTTTAGTGCTTATTCAGGTAAGGGATCTACACAGAATGAGTCAGCAGAATGGAGAAAAAGAACTTCAAAGGTCCAAATCAGGTGTAAAATGTTATAACTCATTGGTGTACAGTGAGGAGTCTGTGCTTTTGTACCTTTGAAAATCTTCCTCCTCACAGCTAATGCCACCATCATTGCCATCAGCTGATCCTCATTTTGGTTGGGAACAATTAGAGTTTGGAATATCTGTGGGAATAAGACAAGCCTCTCACATTTGTCTGAAATCTTTCACGTCTCAGCTGAAGGCTACCCATGGGACAGTTCAAACCTGGTTTCATTGTCATTACCTGTCCTAGATTATCTCATATGTAAAAAAGGAGAACAAAACAAAACCATCAAAAAAAAATGCCAGAGCAAACAAACCAAAACAAAAGAAAACCAACAAAACAAAAAAAATTCTCAGTGGTTTCTGGAAATTAAACCAAACACGTTTAACATTTTTGGAGAAGACGTAGAAATGCCTTAATTTTAGGACACCATAGCTTTTCCCAGTATTAGAGCAGATCCATGGCTATGTAGACAATATATAGTGAAGTTCACCAGCCAAACCACTTGGTGGTGGAGTCTCCATCCCTGGAAGTGCTCCAAAACATCTGGGTGTGGAATTGAGGACATTGCTTAATGGTGATCATGGTGATGGTGCAGCGTTGACAGTTGGATCTGATCATCTTAAAGGTCTTTTCCAGATTTAATGATTCTGTGATTCTCTTCCATTAACTTGATTGATCCTGCAGTTCCCAGTTTTGTCTGCAGACAAAAGGATGGAAATTTGACACTTTAACTCTCATTGTGTGTCTGCCTGTTTAAAACTGCACTCACTTAGCAGAGCAGATTTTTCAGCTCTTTCCCCTTCTCCAGTCTTTCAAAACAGGACAAAGCATGAGGGGATCTAAGCTGGGACATCAGGAGAGCTGTAATGAGAGGCAGAGCTATCACGTTAATTAAGATTATAAGTCACCATACTAAATGGATTTAAGCATTATATTCTAAAATATTTTAGAAACTCCCTCAAGATAAATCAGAAGGGGAGATAGAACATGAAGAATCAAAAGTTATGTTTCCTCTTTATTACCTTGGGCTTACATTCCTGCTCACAAACACCTCATGCCATGGTGTGGAGGCACAGTATGGATTTTACTGGGGAGCTGTGGTGCAATCCTTCACCCAGCATAAGAGAGGACTCTACAGCTTGCAAAAGCCATCCCTGAGCACAGAGGGAGCACCTGAAGTCACCCCAGTCTCTTTTGCATGGACACAGAGCAGGCTGAAGTGATGGGTTACGAGAAATGCTACATGAAAAAGAGGGGAAAGTGAAAATGGGGAGGAAGGACATCTTTCATGGTGGAGAGAAAAGTTTTGCTCCAGATCCCTGTTCAATGTATGAATGGTATGTCCTATTTCACATCCTCAGTCATATCCTCCCCATTTCCCATCCTGAATTTGAACTGCTAATTTATGTAGTTTGGGTAAAATTGCCTATATACATATACATATATAAGTGCATATATTTCATCTGTGAGGAAGAAAGTGTTATCAAAGCTCAAGAAATTCATGAGTGATTAAGTTCTCACCTAAGGTCATGCAAGACTTTGTGCTGTCTCTCAAAGTCTCTAAAACCTTTGAGAGGCACAAAGAATTTATCCCCTGGCACCTCTCCAGACAATATCAGCAGCACAGCCACAATCATTGGTGCCTTTAACCATCAAGGCCTCCCAGGAATGGGGATGAGGCCACTGATTTGCTTTGGAGAGGCTGCAAAGTGACTGCCACCAAATTGAACCTTCCAGCACTGAGAAGCTGAAACCATTTTCATCTCATTCTCTGCAGCGAGGCTCCTGTTGAGCATCTTTAGAAAAAAAGTGCTGCTAAGTTTCTCCTAACCTGCTTCCCTGGCAGGAGACAGATGAAAGAACCATCTTTTTATATGAAGACATCTTTGTAGGCTGTTGTTAGCTGGTGGGACCTCTTGTTGGTGGCAGGGTCTCAACTGCTGTGCTCCCAAACTCTGCTGTAATGGATTCACTTTTATAGGGATTTTCTCACAGTTCATCCTGGCTTGAGTTCTTTTTGTGAGAGCTGGAAGGGATGAGACAGTCTGAGAGCAGAGCCTGTGTGGTCCTGTCACTTCTGGCTTGGTGCTCAGCTGTGCTCCCTTGAAGATGCTGGTAGGTCCAATTCTAGAGGGCAAAAAAACCACCGAGTGATTTGGGGTGTTGAAGTGATCTCAAAGATCATCCAGTTCCACCCCACCAAGGACAGGGACACCTTTCACCAGACCATGTGTCCCAGAGCCCCATTCAGCCTGGCCTCAAACACTTTCCACCCCTTGAGCTCCATCAGGTTGCTGCTGTGACCACTGTTGCAGTGCCCATCAACCCTCTGAGTGATATTTTCTTAATATCCCACTTTAATGTCCCCTGACACAAATTCAGGACATTCCCTCAGGTCCTGTCACTGATCACCAGAGAGAAGAGATCAGTAAGAAAGCTGCAGACCACAACTGGGCAGCATCAATCTTAAACAACCTGAAGACACCAATCTTAAATCCCACCTGGACCACGATAATCTATGAAAAGAGCAAGGAAGCCCCTGTGCTCTGGTTCTCAATCAATGACGCTGAGCAGCTGCTGCACAATGCTTCTCCTGTCCCTGCCCAGGGAGGAGAGCTCAGAGCACTGACAGGGAAGCACCAGGCCAATAATGAGTCCTGCATTAAGCAACTAAATTCAACAAAATGTGAGCAGTGATATTGAAATCACAGGGAGCCTCCTGCAAACATCAAAAGGAAGTTGCCACGAATGTGAAAGGCACCTCAACCTCTCCACACAAAGGGAGGGACTGGTTTATTTTTAACTCAGCCTTGACAAAACGAATATATTGGAATCTCTAACTTCCACTGGCAACTGGCTCCTCCAACAGGGAGTTAAGAACACCCTAAAGGCACATCCCATCGGGTTATATCTGACACCCAGGGAGAGGCAATGAGCCTTCAGCAGTCAGGCTGCAAAGCAAGATGAGCCTCATAAAAGGGGAACAGCCAGCTGTGTAGTGAGGGCTAATCCTAATTGGAACCTAACACACAGGAATTCTTTGGCATTTGGATTTAAATAGGCTGTCCCCAAAAAAAATGTGTGGCATGGTGTGGAAGAGCACCTAAAAAAGGGACAAAGCGAACTGTCATGTCTGAATGAAGAATTTTGAATTCAGTCCTTGGCTTTCGGTGTTGTCTGGTAGTATTTTAAAATGCAAAAATACCTGACACGTGGGGATTACCAGCTTCCCACATATATTCAACTTAAATTTAATCTGTTAAGAAAAAATAATCACATGATTCAGCAACAAAGCAGGAGCGTGTTTTATGTGAAATGAGTATAAACTATTTATGCAAAGATATAGAAATTTAAAAGGAGTAAAATATTCAAAAAAGAAACTATTTTTAGCAAAGATAAAAATTAATATTGCTTCTATAATTTATTTCAGCTCTCTTTTGTATATATTCTGGTATGATGTAAACATCACTCATCTAAGGAACATGACATTAGGCACAGGATGGTGAGTGGCCAGTGAACAATTATTTCTCCCTCTTATCTTTGGCATGTGGTCATGGGTCTAATTTACTGCACACCACTCAAACCAAAAATTTAATTTTTAAATTAAATTTAATCTCCTCTTTGGGAGCATCCATGTCTCACTTAACCATTGCATATGCAGAACACCCCTTTTATGTAGGATCACCCATTTTTGATCAGATTTTATGGATGAGAACCTGAAGTGCAGAGATGTTTTTGTCAAAAGTGATCGGTGGCATTTGGATGCTGAATTATTCACGCTTACAGCCTGCTTTATTCTGAGAGCTGAGCCATAGGACAGCCTGTGAGTTCACAGCAGATCTTATCAGCAGATGTGCATTCCCAGAAGCTGTGCAGGTACCCAAATCTGTGGATGGCTGTTTCCTTGTGAGTGAAAGTCAAGGGAAGCATGGAAGAGGCATTGCCTTTGCCTGCACTTCCTGAGAGCTTGTGGGATGAACACAGGAGCAACTGCATGGATCATGCAGGTGACATTTCTAAAGAATTTTTAATTTCTGAAGAATTTAGAAATGGACATCCTTATGCTTACGGTAGACGTAGGCAAATCCAGCCCTGCACCTATTTTTCAGGTGAATGACCAAAGCAATATTCTGGGTGCCACTGCCAGTATCAGTCCCCTGTTTGAAAAATGGCTACATTAGAATTTCTCAGCAAGGCAGCTGAAGAATATTTTAGGGCCGTGGATAAAAAAGAGCAAAGTTTAATCAGTTTACGGAGTTTGCATCGCTGTATGAGGTGATCTGTGGTAATCAGCAAGCAAAAAATGACCCTCATTGAAAGGGAGGCAGAGATGCACAGGATGTTTCAAGCATTTCTGGCAGCGAGTCATTCTGGGAAAGCTCATTTAAATGGTTATGTGCCCCCTCATGGCCTCATCAATGAGGCTATTAAAGCTAAGGTTATTTCCAGCAATGGATATACTTGCACATTGCAAACTTGGGAGAAGAAGAGAATAATAATAAGAAAAAAAAAAAAAAAAAAGAAAAGAAGTCAGCAAAACAGAGAGAAAAAGAAGTAGAAAAAAAACAAACCAACAGGATTTTGACAAAGCCAACTCTTTCCTACTGCTGTTCAAAGATAACCACTGATGGAATATCCATGATAAACCGTGTGACAATGGAGATAAATCCTTGGGGAGCGGAAATTAAAGCTTGAAATAACAACTGCAGCATAAAGAGGTAGTAACACTGTGCTGTCTAATTACAGGATAAATACATGCAAAACAAATGGTACTAAAGCACATGGGTCACTGTCTTCAGCAGCTGTTGCAGTAGAATTTTGAGCTTTACATTATCCACTTCCGTGATGAAAAGTGAATTCTGTCATTTGCTCATCCTACAGCTCTTGGTGAGCCATTTGAATTCCTCGTGGCTCAAAATGCCTGCAAGGAGTCTTAAACTCTGTTTTACATTCACCATCTGATACCCAAAACACTACAAAATTCCCCTGGGATGAAAGCCTGAGTATGTAATTCCCTAACTCAAGCAAGGTTTTATTAACAATTCAGTGTACCTGGAATGGGACATTGGTTATGGGAGTAGGAGTGTGGCAGAGTCCTTCTGGCTTCTGTTGAAACAGAAGTTATTGTTTATAGGTTAAGAATTTTGCCTTTTCCAAATTCTTTGATGATTAAAATAGTTGAATATTTAGTTTTTCCTTGTGCTGTGACTCCCATTCTGGTTTAGAATGATTTGGTGTAATTTCTCAATCACTCAGGCCTGCATCAAACCTGGTGAGAGCCAGGTATAAGGGTGAATGAAGAAAAACAATCCTTTAAAATAAGAATATATAAAAACTTCCCAAGACTTGAAGGTGCAAAATGATCTTTAAGGCCACTGTGTTGGCACAGAGCAGTTGGGATGCTGTGGAGAGAAGCTCCTGTCTGGCTGAGGTGCTGTGGTGAAATAATTTGTCTATTTTTGTTATAAATGTACCTCACTTCAGGACTTTCACCTCTCCCCTCTTTCTAGAAGGTTATTGATTGATTGATTCTGCTCTTCAGCCCATAACCTCCTTGGCTTGAGTTAGGCTGGAATCACAGGAGAGGAGCATCCCTAAGCTCTGGTGCAGATATTCGGAATAAAATGCAGATTACTTTAAATACAAGATGAAAATATTTCCTCTCTCATCTTGACCAAACTGTGCTTTCATACTAATTTCTAATTCCCAAAGTAGGGGTTTAAAACTATTAACAGTGAAAGTGTGATATCCTCTCAATTTTTAAAAATATTTTGGGATGAAGTTTGATAGCATTATTATCCACAACTTCAGAAATTGCTTTACTGAAACTTGAAATGCATCACAGGGCAGTGGGTTTCACAGTCCAGATGTGAGTTTATGTGTGAGATTTGTCAGTCATTTGGAATACAGCTTTTCAGTTTATTCCTACTCCATAATTCTATATAATTCTGGACCAAGTCTGAGTTATAAATCGACTTTGGTAAAATGTGACTATTTTACATGCTTTTAACTACATTACCATGTCATTGCATTTACATAATAAACATCCCAATCTTTTCCTCTTTTTGGGAGAATATTTTCCTCTTACCAGTCATTCCATTCTCACTATGTCTTCACCTCATTCTGGTTTGGAGTCTAAATGTTTGACCTGCCACTTCTAATTTTATATTTGCCAGTATTGCAGATTCTCACCATATTCCAAAATCACTAAGGAAAATTAACTACATTAAATTTTAATGTTTCTTCCCATGAGTCACTCCCTCAGTTTTGTTTCTGTACTTGTTGTCCTTGCTTTGACTTTTGTGCATCTACTTTTTTGTAAAGAAAAGTGATCTGAACTTTAAAATAAGTCCCTTGGGCTGGATGGTCATTTTAGGCTCATTCCTATTTTCTATTCTATTCTATTCTATTCTATTCTATTCTATTCTATTCTATTCTATTCTATTCTATTCTAATTCCATTCCATTCCATTCATTTTTTAGTATGTTTTTATCTTTCCAAGTAAAACTTCTCTCTCAGTCTTGGATTGGCTCACAAATAAAAGTTGGTCTGAGGTTTTTGCTGATGTGGAGCTGCAAAGCAGTCATGGAATGGCTGATTTGCTGTCTTAATTCTTAACAAATGAAAGGAATTTCTCCTACTGACGCTCACCTGTGTGTCCTGGCTTCAAGAACCAGTGGCACAGGTCCTTCCTTATCTTCTTAACCTTTTGTGATGCTCCAATGCCTTGAGTGGTGAGCACCACAACTTCAGCTAATTTGGAGTCCTCTGGGGTCATTTGTGGCTATTTGTCTTTTCTGGACAGCTTTTCAACTGAGCAAAGTATTCAAAAGTAATCCTGAATCTTTCCTATTTTTGGGAAGTTTACTCTGGTCTGCACTTGGTGCTTTAGGTGCCAAAGTACCTTGAAAAACTTTACCTGTAGCAGGATTTCTGCTGAAAATTGACGTGTTGGCTGGTACAAGACCCCATGGCTGAGTGCTCACAGCATATCAAGACGACTTCAAAAGCCCCAGCCCTGAAAAAAAACCCCAAAAAACAAAAAAAAAAAAAAAACAGCTGAAAGCAATTAGATGAAAGGAATTTCATAACTTTTCTATGACAACAACCTTTGGTATTCTTGGTACATTTTTATTTTGAGCAGTGAGTCACACAAATGCAGCGAGAAACAACAAAGAGGCCGTCAAGTTCCATTACTGTAGCTCAATGGTGGATGACAAGGGCATCTGGTTGATAGAACAGAACAGAAAATTGCACTTTGTCTGGCAATTAGGGGAACAAAACGGAAAAAATTGCACTGTCTTATTTCTGTTTAACTTCAAAAAGTACATATAATTCTGCCTGGGGAAGTTCTGTAGGTGGCTGCCTGGCTTGTAGTCCTGCTGAAGCATCAATTTGTGTTCGAAGTGGAGAACTGGGCGATGAAATATTCATCTGAATAAATTTCTGTCTTTTTTGCTGTTGTTGTTTTGCTGCTCTTTAAAAAAAAAAAAAAGAAAAAAGTTCCATTGCTGACTGGCTTCAGCTTGGGTGTTGATGTAACCATTCATGACAGAATATTGTTTTTTAATGAACTTTGCAGCTGGTTGGTGTTTGGTGCCAGAAGGACTGAGTGGTGCTGCGGACACAAGAAACAAACTCAATTTTTTTTCCAGAGCTGAAATAAAAAGCTGAACTTGTGTGCATCTTCTAAAAAATCTAAAACAACCCAGAGATCCCTGTCCTGTGCTCCACTAAGGCTGATCACAGTCCCTGCAGCTACCAGAAGAGAGATAAAAAAGATAGCAATTTTGTGACACATTTTTCCCATCTTTACAGGATTACTGGCTCAATAGTCAAAAGGGAATTTGAATGAGTTATCCCCCCCCAAAAAAAATAATTTCAAGCTGTAAATAATGTTGTTTTTTTTCTTTTTTTTTCTTGATTTTTTTTTGTGATCTTGAAAAAAATGTGACTTCTCTGAACACAAACTGAATCCACCCCATTACCAACTGGATTTAATATTAAAATCCAAGGAGTTTTTATTTATCCCCACAAAGGGTGTTGAATTCCAAGGTCTTGCTCACTGTGCCAAGGTGGAGGTCACAGAGAGCACAAGTCTGCTGTGATGAAGCTACACAGAGCAGTAGCAGCAGCAGAACTCGGTGAATTGGGACCCAAATTATGTAGATTATACATTTCCTGTACTTTCTCAGGTTTCTAATTCTGTTATTAAAATGTTCAGCATTATCACTTAATTGTTCCTAATGACTTCATACATAACAAGCCGCTGTTAAAACAGAAAATTAGATGGTCTGTTCTCTCCACCTTCCAAATGTTTTATGAAAAGAAGAGGAAATCATGCCACAATTTGCATTTATTTATAGCCTTTAAGGAAACCCAGCTAGTCACATCACATCTTCATCCAGCAGAATTTGAAGGTTTTTCATTAGGATAAAAGACATTTTCAGGTTCTTCACTGAGAGGGAGGTCAGTTGCTGGACTCAGCAGGATTATGGTCCTGGCACCAAGTCTGTCAGAGTTCAAGGATGGTGTGGACAAAGCTTTTAGTCACATGGTCTGGTTTTAGTATGAGTTCCTTCCAACTTGAGATAGTCCATGATCCTAAATGAATTTTGGGGTCAGTACTTCTTGGCAGAACATCACTAAAGCCTTTTGATCATCCTAAGTGCTCCCAATTGTATAACTCTTGGACTTTCCAGTTTGTCACTCCAGGTTCCATGAGGTCCTTCTGCATTTTGTTGCCCATCCCAAAAACAAGAGTAGCAAGACAGGGAGTTCTATTTCTCAGAGATAAGACAAGAGCCCAACTTCCCAGTGAGTTTTCGTTTATGTTTGGACATAGTATAATTTCTAGAACATGTGGTTTCAAATTGAGAGACAGTAGGTTTGGATTAAATAGGAGGAAAAATTCTTTACTCAGAGGGTGGTGAGGCCCTGGCACAGGTTGCTCAGAGAAGCTGTGGCTGCCCCATCCCTGGAAGTGTCCAAGACCAGGCTGGATGGGGCTTGGAGCAACCTGGGATGGTGGGAGGTGTCCCTGCCCATGGCAGGGGATGGAATGAGACGATCCTTAAGGTCCCTTCCAACCCAAACCATTCTGATTCTTGTATTCTGTGAACATAGTTCATATTTAGAGTCCATGGGCTAAAAAATGCAAAGGTTCAAGGTTTCATGGCACAGTGTGAGCTGGGCTAGAAAGCAAAAGAAAGTAGCAGAACCAGGACTGTCACCTTGAAATGAACTGTCACCTCCACAAAGGCACTCCTAGCATGTGACACCAGGGCCTGTGACAGAGGTTTTCCTTTCCCCAAATATTATATGAAGGAATTGCAGTAAAAGGCTTTTAAATACAAATAGAAGGCAAATGCCATATGGCAGAAGGAGATGGGTGTGCTGGTGATGGAATATTTAGGGTTTTTTTTCTAGAATCTTTTATGGTTATGTTGAAATGTGATGTTCTGCTGATGTTGAGGGTAGCCCATGTGGTTCTGAATTTTTCAAGGGACAATTTGCTTCAGCAAACTGTCCTTTTTTCTCTCTTCCTTTACCATAAGAATTGTGATTTTATAGAGTTTGGAAACCCCTCTATTCAATTTAAAAACAGATTCTACAAAGTGTAGATCTTTCACTGGCAGCCCTTTAAAACAAAACAAGCAAACAAACAATAATCCAAAGAGAAAATCAGTAAGCAAAAAGATTGGCATTAATAGGAATTTCTGCCCTCCTGATTGCAAAGTTTAGAAAATGAGAATCCACAAAATTACACAAACATGTTTTGCATTTCCAGAGCCAATTAGTGCATACTGGAGGGGAGAAAATTGCACCAACTTCTAAACAGAAATGTTAATTGTCCGCCTTTGTTTTTCAAGGCAGTAAGTGTGCCTTGGCATTTCTGCCTTCTCAATTCCTGCATAGGGAAAGAGAAGGAAATCTATTTCCCTATTCATCTTCAATTCCTTTATTAAGAAAACCTCTGTAATGACTACCCCCCCCCAAAAAAAATAGTCTGAGCTATGAAATATATTTATGTGTGTTTTGATTCCAACCTCTGTGAGTAGTGAGTCAGAATTCCTCAAGTTTCCAAAACAACTACATAAAGCACATAAAGTTGGTGGTTTATGTTAAAGGATTATATTAAAGCCTTTGTATGGTTTTCTTGACTATACTTCAAAGTATTTTGGACGTGATATTTTGAATTTGATCTTTACTGGATTTGGGATTGCTATGTGTCCTTTTTTAATTACCCAGAAGAAACCTCAAGGCTGGAGTATATAATTTTGTCAATGAGGTTTGCAGAGATTCCCATATTTTCTCACATTTTCAGTTATCCCAAATTAATTGTCTGCATAAAAGATGTTTCTTCAACAGGATTTCTATACCATAGAGATATGAACTATGAATATCTATGAAATTTCAACAGATAAGAGAACTTAAGTTTATGTAAAGAATAGGACACCTCCTTTGCCATGCCATTTGAATATTGCTTTCTGTCTTTACCTTCTAATTAATAACCTTTTTAATGACTTGGGAGCCCTCTGATTGTTTGTTATGAAACTCACTGTTTCTGCTTATGTAGGGATTTTGTTTATTATTATGGTGGTATTTGTCTTAGATGGTTTTCAGGACTCTGAACTTCATTCCCAAGAAATATTCTGAACACCTAGAATAAATCATAAAATCACAGAATCATTACAGTTGGAAAAACCCTCGGAGATCATCAGGTCCAGCCTCTGACTGGATCCCATCGTGCCCAGTAAACCACATCACATGTGCCACATCTTTAAATACTGCAGGGATGGTGACTCCACCACTTCCCAGGGCAGCCTGGTCCAATGTTTAACTGCTCTTTCAGTCAAGAATATTTTCCAAATATCCAACCTGAATCTTGGCACAACTTGAGGCCTTTTTCCCTTGTCTTATCAAGGTTTATCTCCCGCCTTTTGCCTTCAAATAATGTATGGCAATAAATATACTTTAAAGTTTTTTTTTATTGTTTTGGTTTATGTAAAAATGATCATTTTTAGTCAGTAAATGCAAAGGCTATCTGCGTGGATTGCAACTGCTTTTTTTGTAGTCATACAGATTTTTCCTCCTAAAAAGAACAGTCTCGATGCTTTTGTATTCTTGGATTTCTGTGATATTTCTCTCCAGCCTCATAGAAATATAACACCACTGCAAAACACAGCTCTGAGAGTACCTCAGAGATCTGAATATTTGCTAAAATATAACTGAGATGATGAAATATCAGAAATTTGTGAATTCTTTTTTTAATGCTTTCCTTTGGGCACCAACCAATTTTGGATAGAGAAAGACAAATACCACCATAATAATAAACAAAATCCCTACATAAGCAGAAACAGTGAGTTTCATAACAAACAATCAGATGGCTCCCAAGTCATTAAAAAGGTTATTACATTCGAAGGTGAAGGAAATCTCTGTTTCTCTTTTCCCAAAGCATTTCTTTCATGCAAAGGCAAATATTTTCTGTCAGCATTTTGAAACTTATTCATGATACACTATTTACATTTATCATTGTTATCCTTGCATCTTTTTTTTACTCACAGAAGAAATGTGAAATGAGGCTCATGAAAACTTTTACCTTTGAATAAAGTGTTGATGGTTTTAAATGATTGAAAGACATGGATTTATAGAAAGTACTGTATCCACATCTACATTTAAAAGGTCAAATTAATCCTACTTGTAATTAAATCAAGGCTGAGGCTCTGTTTCAAAAGTTGCAGTACAGTTCTCTTGGATGGATGGATGGATGGATGGATGGATGGATGGATGGATGGATGG
>QUSF01000001.1:66075494-66207665 GCA_003676055.1 Chloebia gouldiae | reverse complement strand
TGGATGGATGGATGGATGGATGGATGGATGGATGGATGGATGGATGGATGGATGGATGGATGTGACCCAAGTTTTTTTTATTTATAATGCCTCTGTGCTGACTTTTAAACATTGCTATAAAACAACAGAAGTAATTTCAAACACTGTAGAAAGCAAATATTAGACTCCCTAGGCCTAATTCTCATTAACTTTAATGCCAATTTACACCACTCTTTGCAGTGCACTGGGGCCATAAACTGAATTACATTAAGCATAAAATGTTTCTAATGTGAGAACCAGACCCAGTGTGTTTGCAGCAGTTTTACAACCAACTTCCCAAAGATGGTGCAGCCCTTTCCAGTTTCCTAACAGAGAATTCATCAGGGTTTTCTCACTTTCAAGTTGGAAGAGCTTCTTCCTTTCAGTTTTGGATTAGATAGAAAAGTTTAAAAAAATCCCCCCCCCAAAAAAAAAACCAAAAAAACACCCCAAAAAAGCAGGTGGATTGCTGAAACTCTGTTAATGACTGAATGAACCCCATGCTGTACTTAGAATATCCCACCCCTGTGTACAGCTGATTCATGACAATTACTTCTGAATTATTGAGTGAAACCTGACCAAAACAGGCCTGGCCACATGGGAAGAAATAATAAAAAATAAACACCTCTAAACATATAAACCAGGTAGTTCCAGCCAAAAGTCTCAAGAGTGTTAAATAAAAGAAAAATTTAATATAAGACTTGATAATGTTCTAAGAATAAAGTTTGATGTCTTGGCTTGCATGGCCTGCTAGGCCCATCAAAAAACTTCCAGTGTGGCAGTCATGAGTAGATCTAATTTTCTCTGCATTCAAATCTGACACAGATCTACAGATAGCTTGGGAAATACAATATGAAATACACATAAACATTTTAACACATTTCTGTTTATTATTTATTGTAGTTAAAATTCAGTAGAATCCAATATGAAATCTGTTCTTTATTGGGAACATCCAGTTCTGCCTTTTTAAAATGCTGAACTATTGCAGAGATTGATGAATAATAATGAAAATAAAAACTCTACATTAATTATAATTTTCATCATAAGGAATTCAGATGGAGGATTAAATAACAAGAGATTTTCTCAATAAAGGAATTAATGTTCAGAAAACACATTCACAGAACACTGTTTTTTATGGTACACCAATGGACACTGGAAGAGAGAATAAATAGAGGAAAATCACTGATTAAATAAATTTTTAATACATTTCATGGATTCACAGATTGTGCAGAACAAGGAAACTCATGGGGTGTTTTATCAAAAGCACACATTAAACACTTTGCATATTGTGTACCCTTGCAGAAGAATAACTGAGCTGCTGCAGGTGCTTAACCCTGGGTGATGCAGTCCCAGAACTGGTGCAGGAATATCAGCAGACAGAATTATCTGCAGTACCACATTGAATGATGCAGCCACTCTGCATCAGAGCTCCCTAGGATGGGGTCCCTATCAATCCCCAGAGGGTAAAAATTTACCACAGGCCTTTTGGGACAAATTAAACCTACCCTGTGAAGTGGAAAGCAAATGCATATGATGAAAGAAATGGTATTTATGGAAGTACGGTTAAGGAAAGACAGGAAGGTGAGACAGGCATCAGAAAGTGTTTTGGGTGAGGCAACAAAGCTGTGAAATGGCAGCCATCCAAACAGATTTGGGAAACATTAAACCATGTAGCAACCACAGTGTAAATGGAATAATAATCCTTTAGCCCTGTGGTCCCTTTGGCTGATAATCTTATTTGTTGAATGCAATTGCTGCAATTAAAACCAGATTACATGGAATCACAGAGTGGGTCAGGCTGGAAGGGACCACAGTGGGGTCATCTGGTGCCACCTCCCTGCTCCAGCAGGGCCATCCCAGAGCCATGGATTGTGTCCAGAGGGTTCTGGAGTATCTCCAGTGAGGGAGACTCCACACCTTCTCTGATCTCTGTTCAGGGCTTGGTCACTGCCCAAGGAAGAAGTTCTGCCTCATGTCCAGGTGGAACTTCCTGGGATCAGTTCCTGTCTGTTCCTCTGGTGCCATTGCTGGGCCTCCAGAGCAGAGCCTGGGCCCTGCTCGGAGCCCTCCCTGCAGACAGGGACACACAGGGATGACCTCCCCTCTCAGCTGTGCCTTCTGGAGCTTCAACAGCCCCAGCTCCCCCAGCCTTTCCTTATCAGGGATGCTCCAGTTCCAAATCATCTTTATATCCCTTCCCTGGACCTGCCCAGGAGCTCCGTGCCTCTCATCCTGAGGAGCCCGGAGCTGGACACAGCACTGCAGATGTGGGCTGAGAAGAGGGGCAGGATCACCTCCCTCAGTCTGCTGGCAAAGCTCTTCCTGATGTGTGCCAGGATCCCATTGGTCTTCTTGGCTGCAAGATCAGGACCTGTCTGAAAGCCAAATGTTTCAATAAATTAGTTATTTTCAAATAGGCTTCCCATGCCTAACTTTTTTTGGATTCTCTTCCCCTGTTTCCTCAGCAACATGCTGTGCACTGACTTTCCCTTCTGAGGTCTTCTAGTAATTTTCTGATACAGCCCAAACTTGTTGAGACTGTAATATACAGAGGCACAGAAACAGCAGAGGAAACACTGTAAAATCTTCAATCCTACTCCTAAACTCATGCAGGTATTTTTTGGGCCAGCAGACTCTGAAATCAGCAGTGGTATTTCTGCTGCAAGGACAATGCCTCACACGGTAAATCTGCTGTGGAATGGTTTGTGATCAGCGAGTCTGATTCCAAGGGGTTGGAAACAACAGAAGCTCCTTCTAGGAAAGAAACAAGACCTCAAGCTGTTTTGAGCAGAAGTGGAAGAGTTCAATAAGAATTCATCATTTGAACTTTGCCTTTTTCTTTATTCTCTTTCTTTACATTTCCTTTCTTTCTGCCCTCTGTTCCAACCCCAGTAGCTTGCTCCCATCTGTTAAAATATAAAAAGGGCTCCCTCTGCTAGTGCCTATTAAAGTGCCATATGGCTGAGGTATAGCCTGAGGTGCTGAGCATCACAGAGTGCAGCTCTGCAGAATAAAGATTCCTGCACTTGAGGTTTAATTAGGTAAGTGCTTTTTAAGTAGCATTGCTGTTTCCCCTTAAAATATTTATTACTCCTCACCAAAGAACAAAGATGAAGCTGGTCTAAATCACTGCCTGACTGAGGTTTCAATGAGTGTTCCTCTCCTTCTCATAAAGATTCACTTCTCCTTCATCCTCAGAGTTGGGGATAACAGGCAAAGTGGCCTCCCAAATCTTTGTGATCCCTCCTACTGTGGAGGAATTTTCCGACTTCATCGCTGCTGCTGCACACAAGGGTGTGCTCTGGGCTCCACCTGCTGCAGAGGAGGAGGAGGGAGTTCTTTATTCCAGATAATTATTCCAGCTGCCCTACAGCTTTATTGAGGGGGAAATATAGAGAGGAATTGTGTGCTTTGAGGTGTCACTTTGAGTGATGGGCTGGGGTGTGGTGCTGCAGGAATCTACCACCTCCAAAGAAGGAATTCCAAACTAGGAACCCAGTGCAGTGAAGGCAAAAAACATCTAAAGAAACACTTGGCAAGGTGTACTTTGAATTTATTCTGGTTCTTCCAGCTGCTTCCAGCTGCAGGTGAAGAACAGTAAATATTGTGCCTTTCTTTTTTTAGTTTGATTGTTTGGTTGGTTTTTCAGTGCTGCTGTTATTCTTGTTAAGAGGGAAGTTCAGTATCTGAGGGGAAATGATCTCCACTTGCTTGATGTGTATGAGGTGGAGGCTTTTGTTCAAACCTGTTAAATATGATGTGCAGTAAAAGCCCTCTGAAAAAGTCCATGGGCAGTCCCAAAATTCATTGCTAAACACCATTGTCTTGGAGATCTTGGTTGTGCTGTACAAAGAAGGTTATGCATCAACTACCAAAATTCTGCTTTTCAAACAACTACAGAGACATAAAGAAAACTCAAAAATCTCTATCCATTCCACGGATACACTGTAACTCCCTGGAATTTCTTGTCTTATGTTTTGTCTACCTTAGTTTCCCACTTTTATGGTAAGCATGTCAAACACCTCAGTCACTGTAGTATCCAAGCTCTGTTAAAATATTTAAACAGATAGACTTTTTTTTTTCTTTGCTTCCTGTTTAATAGACTTGTGCTGTAAAAAGGCTTTTTGAATACCTAAAAGCTTTCTCTGTGTCTACTGGAGCCCTTAAATACTTCATCTCCCCTCTTTTTTCTCTTAATCCCTTATAGCACTACATGCTAAGGAGTAAATATAATCTTAATCATTTCTGCTCCCAGAAATGGAACCAGAGGCACGATGCAGAATATATAATGTATAGCTGACTCTTCAGTGACTACTCATGATTATCTTCCCTCCCCAACAAACTCCTGTTTCTTTCCAAAAGAAAATGAAGACACTTTTGGAACTCTACATAATCCCTTTAGTGCTGCTCTTCCCAGCAGTGATAATAAACAGGGAGGAGTTAAATGGGTGCAACACTCTGATAAATCTGACGCAGCTGATTTTGGGAATGTTAGGACACCCAGCCTGGCCAGCACAAAATAATATTTAGCCCCTTCACTATCTCCAGCAGTACCCATGAACAGGCACTCAAGGAAGAGTAATAAGAAATTATGTACATAAAACATTCCCTGGGCACTGTCCAAGCTTCTGATTGTTTCCTGCTCAGGGAGTTTTGACATTGTTTCTTGCTTAGTAACTCAGAGATCCTTCTTTGAAATATTTTTCTATTCTTCCCTTCAACCTGGGTTTTATTTTATTCATTTTTTGGTGAGTATGGCAGGAGAACATACATATTGGAGGATAGGATTGCTTTTCTGTGCACAAAGAACATTATGGGGAAAACAAGATGGGAATTGTATCCATGCAGTAACTAAAGAATTTATAAGGCTTTAATTAGATGGGTCCCAGTATGATCTAACATGAGAGTTGATACTTATTCTTATTTCCAATAATGCTACCCAAGAAAATTAAGATAATCAGAATTCCATATGAAAATGAAAACATTTTGTGTGTACATAAAAAAAAAAAAAAAGTGAAGAAAGGCAGGCAGGCAGACAGGAAGGAAGGAAGGAAGGAAGGAAGGAAGATGTACAAGACACATTATGAATAAAGGCTTCTTTCTGATACTAGTGGTTTCAGCACTTGTTTATCTGGTCCCTGAAAATTTATTTCTAGAAAAAATATACAATGCAAACCATAAAAACCTATGAACAGAACAAGGTAGTACAGAAATATTTATTTCAGAATTAGAATATTAAAAAAAAAAAAGAATGAGATTACTGTCACTGAATTTTAGACAATTAAACCTGAACTTGTCACTTGATGTTCCCTTTCAGGCCAATGCATAGATTTTTTTCTTTTAGCTATTGAATAGATTGGTTAAAGATGAGCCTGACTGTCCTCTCTCCTCTCTAAAGAGAAATGGGGGTGATTTGTGTTGATCTGGAACATTTGAATTTGAATGAAAATAATCTCATCCATAATATTCCATATTGACTAATCTGAAGCAGTAGAAAAGGGAATAAACATCCACTAGGCAGGATATTTCACCCACCTACAGTGGAAGGATGGTGGAAGAGATCAAAAGGAAAGTCAGCTCAGCTATTTTTACCCTTATTTATGAACAGCCCACTAAGGTCCAAATGAGGAAGTGTCCAAAAGATTTACCAAGGTTATCTACAAGTATCAGAGTGAAATCCCTGACATATGTGCATTTTCCTGCCATAAGCAGGGATCAACTGCATTAGTTTCCCTGGTGTCTACTAAAATATCTCTTTTCTGATGGGATTAGGGTTTGCATTAATCCAGCACTGACTGCTAGAGTGTAAGCAAGGCAAACACGTGAAGCTTCCTTCCATCCTGTGCCTCAGCCCTGGCACCATCTGTAGGAATAACACCAGCATATGTATGTAAAACCAGCATCACCCAGAGTTAACAACAGCTAGAGCCCAGATGGATGAAAAAAAATGCATTATATTTACATCTCTAGAATTTATTAGGTATTTTTTAATTAGCTCTCTATGCAGCAATTTATTTCCAGTGCTGTTCTTAATGAAAACATTATTAAGTTGCAGTTCTATTCCCAGTGTTAAGAGTTTTGTCCATTCCATCTCTGTCCTCACTGACTAAAACCAGTTTTGTTTCCTTCATAGTTAAATAGCCTTTAAAAAAATTATCTGAGGGAGGTACTTCTTGTGTTTAAATATACATTGCTGCTGCTCTAAAAACACCCATCAGTGCATGAGACAGCAACTCTTGCTATGCAAGTGTTTTTCTTTCCTGTTAGGGAACACTTTCAGCTCTCATTTTCCCTAGTTCTGCACAAACCAAGTTATTCTGCCACCAGCTCCTTTTCTGCAGAACTGGAGCACACAGTTCCTGCTCCCTTAGCTGGAATAGTTTAATGCCAACCATTTTGTGTGTCTTCTGTGGGCTTTTTAAAGGTTTATTTCCAGTAACACGTGAATGAGAATTTAAGGGTTTCTGTCACCTTTTACAGCTGTGATTTGCTTGCTCTGTAGTTAAAAGCAGCTGCAAGGTGAAAGCCTGGTATTTCCCCATGGCAGGTTCTCAGGCGTGGTGGAACAGTAACGAGGCACTGGATGGGCACTGGGAGATTTGCAGCCTTGGCTGTGTGCTCCAGTGCTTAAGCATCCATCTCCTTGAATCTGTCCTGCAACCAGACACATTTTAACATAAGTCAGCATTTTTCCTCCAGATACTTAATCCAAGATGAAAGTCAAATGCCAGTAACTCTGCTTGCTCCCTAAAAAACCCACAAGATTTGCCACACTGGTGCAAATGGATGAGTTGCCAGGTCTGCTATCTAATCTCTCTTAGTGTCTCTGCTGGCCAGTGTTTTATGTCTCTCGTTTTTACATTATCCTGAGTGCTTCCCAGAATAATTCCACATATTAATGAAGCTGCTTTTCTCTCTTCTTCCTCCCTCCACACTGCAGGAGTTGCCAAATGTGTGTCAGGGAGCCCTGTCCTGCTAGGGAAAGGCAGTGCCTATTCAGACTAGAAGAGATGTGGCCTCTTTCACAGAACCATCTTGCAGCTGAGGAAAGTTACTGCAGCTTAAATTGCAAAGTGAACCCATGGATGAAGAACAGCCAATGGTATTTTCTTGGTCATTCAGTCACTTAGATTTAGATCACACATTTCTGGAAATTTTAACCTTGTCAAGGCAACAAAGTTGTAGCCGTCCTCTGTAACTCGAGCCTCACTCTTCTGAGTTTCAGTCCTCAGAAAAAGATGACTTCAGATAAATTTATTTAGTTTGTTATTGAGATGTTGTGAAGGAAATCCCAAATTACAAGGATGTTTTATTTGACAAATAGAATCATAGAATTGTTGTGGTTCCAAAACACCTCTAAGGTCATTGAGTCCAACTGTCCTCCTACAACCACCACCAAGTTCTCCACTGAACCAAGTCCTCAGGTGCAGATCCACACTTTTTTTTTCCACTTCCAGGGATGGTGACTCTACCACTTCCATGGGCAGCTGTTCCATCTCTTTACAACCATTTCCATGAAAGAAATTCTATTAATATAAACTCTAAATCTTCTCTGGCTCATCTTGAGGCCATTTCCTCTTCTCCTGTCTTTTGTTACCTGGGAGAAGAGACTGACACCCACCTCACTATTACTTCCTTTCAGGTAGTTGTAGAAAGCAATAAGGTCACCCCTCAGCCTCATTTTCCTCCAGGCCAAACAGGGTGACAACGCTTCTACAAGAAAAGTAATATAAGATAAAATGAGTACACATTTCTTTGGAGGAAGCACCTCCTGTGACTTGTGACCATGAGAAAAAGCAAGGACTTACTATTATGTGGGTTTGATTATTTCTCTTTCCTGACTTGCTATAGTGCAGGGATGAAGTTTGTGCTTCAGGTAGCTCCTGAGGTTTCCTGTCAGAACCTTCTGGGACAACTTGGTAGAACCCAAATTTTAAACCTCACACAACTTCGAAAAATACATTCAGGGCTTATATCAACTGTATCACTCAAAAAAAAAAAAAAAAAAAAAGGAAGTTGCTGGAAGTTGAAAAAGAATTTTTTCTTGGATTAAACACTGTCATGTTAAAGAACTATGCAATGACTTTTCAATCACACTGATCTCTGCCACGCACAGCGGGCTGTGAGAGAAAAAATGAGGTCAGCTCACTCATAAATAGATTTTCCCCTTGTTTTAATGTGATAAGACAATGCTGCTGAGATTCGCTCTTCACTTGCCATTTAATCAGAGCTGAGTTTGCAATGTCATTACCCAATGTTTCACATATTCAACACCAGGTAATTTAAAAATCTTTATGCAAATGGCCCTGCTACTTCTATAACAGCATTTGTTTTTAACAGGTTGGGCAAAATTACTCTAATTCATTACGTGTCACCTCCCAGGCTCTGGGCATTGCACCTTTGTGAAATGAATTTTCTCATGATCCCTGAAGTTCAGCTAGCAATATTCTCTTCTGAAATGTGATATCACCCATTGTATGTCTTGCCTTGCCATTATTATGTTACCTTCTGCAGCTTTGCCTCCCAGGTGCAAATTCTGCACTGCTGCAGACCTTTTTTATATGTTTATATGAGTACCAGTTGCACGTTTCTTAAAAGCTTTGCCATGTACAGTGCACTGCTAAGACCAATCTTTAGGGGTCAGACAGAAATGCACAGGGCAAATTTCTACTGGGCACATGACTAAACATGAAGATGGAAAAGATTTGGGATTTCTTTTGGTGAATCCCAAGGAACTGACTTGGATAACCAACACCTTTCTTGGACCCCCAAACAGTGCCTGGACTGTGGGCTTGGGATTTGTTGCTGAGGTTTAGTTTTGTTCCCAGTATCATCAAATTCCTTGATTTAGTTTTCCTTTAGGGTTAACCCATACTCTCCACAAAACACACTTATGCTCTTGTGGTGGTCCCTGACAGATACCCATGCACTTAAATTAATATCTTTATCTAAAACTCCCATTTTAACAATGAGCTGCAACTGCTAAATGTGAAGAACTTCAAATCAGGGACAAAAATACTCTAGACTTCAAAAGGACCTGGATTTCTACTGGGCCATCTTTCCAAACAGAAAAAAAAAAAAATATTCCAGTGAAGTTGAATCAAAGTGTGGCTTCTGGGAACCATTGATGCAATTAAGAGAATGCACAGGGGAAATAAACTTGTAAATGAATATTAAGCCATATTGCACGGGGTATATCATCACCCTGCCATCTCATTCTTTTTTTCTGCCAAGGCTCCCAGGTTATTAGGCCTGTCCTCTTTTAAGAAGCTGCTGTTAGAACTCCAGTATAAGCAGAAATGACCAGTGTGGCTAAATAACAACAGCAGCTTTCCTGCTGTGGGCAGTCGTGCACTGAAGAAATTCTGTAATGAAAAGTGGACATCATTTACTTCCCTAGAAAATAAGTGGGAAGGATTCTTTAAAGGGATGAACTTTAACTGATGAAACAACAGTCTTTACTGAAGGCAAGATCTCATCATCTTGTAGTACACTTGAAAAAAGGCCCAGCTAAAGGCCTGGAAGGTTTACAATGTCTGAAATGTAATTCTGAGACTAATCTGCTGTCTGATTAACTTCAGCTTCAAAGAGGCAGGCAACACCACAGGTTTTCTTAGTATTGTGACCTTTTTCCTTCTTTCCTTGTCTTTTTTTTTTCTTTTCTGTCCTGAAAATACATCATTAAAATTGATGTATTAAAAAAGGCCCATTTTGAAACCTTAATCAAAGTGATCAGAAAGGGTTTTAAGAGGCCATTCCCTGCCACCACAGATGGAAGAGATTAATTTCAAATGAATTAAGCCATGAACTGCGCCCCAACTGCAGAGAAAGGTTATCTGACTTAAGATAAATTTGATGTTGACATTCAGAGCTGGTGATCTGTTGAATCCTAAACACAGAAGCAAAGTATATTTACCATATTTTTTCAGGAAATGAAAATCTGAATATTAGCAGCTACGAGGAACTAGAGCCAGAAAAATGTAAACAACCATAGATTTTCTGCTTTCCCTTTAATACTCTCTTAGGGGTTTCAGAAATAGAAAATGTAGATCTTCATGTTACAAGATGCTGTCTCCACTATCAGCCTCACAGATTAATTTAGGTTCTACAGTCACATCATGAATGAGATGATGTCACAGGATTTCAGCTCTGTGATATTTGGAAGCTACTTTGCAATGTACATTTGAAACTATAAAGCATGCAACAGTTTCAGAGGAAAGCAGATAAAGTGTCTTGTGACATGGACTTAATTAGTGTAAATTTGCATATGGGAAGGTTTCAGTTTAAAAACATCAAAAGACAGTAGTGCCTTGGAAACAGGTTCACCAGAACACTGAAAATAAAAATCAAAATAAGAGAAAACAAAACTGAATTAAACAAAAAATGGCAAAATCAAATCAAGGGCTTAACATTTCCTTTCTGTGTGCTGCAATTCAAGATACCTGTGCTGAGGGTCCAGCGCTGGCACAGGTTCCCTCCCTGCTGGAGTTTGACATGTTGGGAAGGAGCCTTTAAATAACTCTGAAGAGCTGTTTTCATGTCCACGTTTTCAGTGCTCACCACCAAAATCCATCTGTTCATTCCTTGACTTTGCAGAGCAGCTGCAAGACCTTTCCTGTGGGCCTGATGCAAGGCTGGATAAAGTCAGTGAGAGTGTTTGCTTGGCCTTTAATGAGATTTGGGTCTTCTCTCTCCTTTCACTGAGGCAGAATTCCACTTGGTACTTTCGTGGGCCACCTTCAATCATCTCAATCATCTTCTAATTATTGTCATTGCTTCACACTTTTAAAGAAGCATTCAACCACCCAAGAGCTCTGCACATATAATGGTCAGCTGCTGTTAATAATAGACTGTGATTTATCTGGGCGAGCCTTCTCCAACAAAGAAGTTCATTGAGATTTGTATCTATGAGAAAATCTTAAATCCATATAAATTTGCAAGTGTCAGAGGTTGTATTATCACAGCTTATTTACACAGTGTGATACACACCCTCGTATTTGCCCAGACATCTCACTTGATTTGAAACAACAGCAGGTAGGGACAAATTATTATTTATTACTCTGAATAATTTATCTTCCGATGAGTCCACCTCTAATTCACAGCCAGAACAGCCCAGACTAAGTAAACGAGGAAAGTCTACACTGTAAACCTCAAAGAGGGGAAAGATTCTTCTCTGAGCTAAGGAGGGCTGGAGGATGGATCCTTACCTCAGGTTCTTGTGGCAGCTTAGAGGTGCCACAAGGCTGGAGCAGCTCTTTACACTCTGATTTTACAGTTCTCAGTAAAGAGATCTGTCAGCTTGCAGAAGCATAATTTTAGCATCCTGATAGCAGCAGGGTCCTTTTTTATTTTCCCTCTCTCTTTATGCGTGAAGGAAAAAAAATAAAGATAAATATATCTGTTTCCTTTTAATGATTATGAAAATAATCACAGAAATATAGACAGAAAAAGCCTCAAGTCAGGCACGTTTATGCTGGTAAAGTTCCCAAGACATTTAAAGAAAACCTAGGATATATTCCAGCGTAATTTTAATTTATTTATTTGTAAAGATTGTAATTTAGTTTTCTATTTGTACAGCAAGTAAGACAAGACTGTATAGACCGTGAGCAAAACTGCTAAACTCAGCATAATTATTATTATCCAAAAAGTAAAAAACTATCTTTAATCAAAACCTAAGAGTATGACAGAACTCCAACTCTCTGTCAGTAACTCTAATTAATTTTTACCCTCAAGCAAACCTGAAACATACATGAAGTCGGTTGGGTTTTTGGCCCAGAATATCTTTTAGCCAGTTTGTGTCTGGAGAATCTCTCTTGCTGCACTCCAAGCCTGTAGATTACCTACTTCTCATTCAAATGGATTTTGCATTTTAAATATTTAAATTTAAATAAATATTTTCCCTGCCTGAAAATCAAAATTCAGAATTCCGAGTAGCTGCAGAGCCTGCTGATAGCAATGGTCTGTGCTGGATATGTGAGGAGAGGCTGAGAGAGCTGGGAGTGCAGGTCAGAAGGCAGTAATAACAACCTGAAAATATGAATTTTTTTCTGAGCATAGGAAAAGATTTTTTTTCTTAATATAAGATTGACCAAATGGGGAAATGGGTTGCTGAAAGTTGTGGAGCCTCCGGCATTGGAGCTATTCAAAATCCAACTGGACACAGCCCTGCTCACCCTGCTTCATCTCCAGAATCTCTGTGAATTCCTGTGATTCTGTAACTTGAACAAGTGGTCAATGTTGTTGACTAGCACCTGCAGAAATATGATAGGATTCTATAATGCCATAAAATGGTTTGGGTTGGAAGAGACTTTCAAGGTTCACCTTAGAGCCTTTCCTCTTTAAAGAGTGCTGTGAATTATTAAATAAACAGAAAAGTGAGAATAGTTCCCAAGTGGAAGGGAAAGTTAAATGATTGGTGGTGTCCATCCCCTTTCCAGAGTTTTTTACTTGTGTGAGTGACTTGAGCAACTCCTCTTGTGACATTAAAAGGACTTTGGCTGCTGAATTTGTGCAGCTAAATTTAGATGTCAACAGTGAACCTTTCTGCATTTGAGAAAGTCATCCTGAAGATCCCTTTGCAGTTAATGTGAGTCAATACCAGCCAGTGAAATTTAGGTCAATGTGGAGTTGATTACTTTATTCAAATGATCCCCACCCTAAAAACCCTAAAAATCTTTGGTTGTATTGATTAGATCTGTAATTACTGTAATAGGAGCCTGGAGCCCGGGAGTCATTCTAATCAGATGGAGGTGCTTAGACCTTAAATTAGCTGGGATGAATGTCATCTTCAGAAGGGTACCCTTCCATTAGGGTGTTTCTATTGCCTCTTTGAAGTGTTTATGTGAATACAATGCAGGAACTCTCATCTCTGCTTTGTATCTGCAGCGCAGCACATAATGGACACCTGGTTTCAAAAGTATTATCTGAACAATCTTGTAATGAGCAGTGTAAAAATTAGCATAAATGAAAATATGCTCATGTCTGTATTTGGCTGCTTTGTGTCTGATCATAACACCTTGTTGGTTTGCAGTAAAGCATAATTAAAACAGTGTTTCTGAGGCTTTCACCTGTATTAAAAATAATTAGAAAAAAAAAGTAGTTATTATCAGTTATATGTTCAGTAATAATAAAGGCAAACAAGTTTTCATTCCTTTCCTCACCCTGGATAACAAGTTTAACTAGATTTTCTTAGACTGCATATGTACTCAAACATAGTCACTGAGGAAGTAGAGGTAGAATAAACACAAACACTACAAAAGCCTGCTGATATATTTCATAGTGATGCTTCCTACAAACACTCAGGGCTCTTTCATAGGTGATGAGTGCAAAACTACAATCTGTGTAACCTCAGAGGTGCAAAGTGCTGATCTTGGAGGTGCTATCCTCCTGCTGATGTCTTTCTTAAGAAGTTGCTTTTACAGTAATTGGAGAGACTCTTTGATCAAAAATTGCCTTTTTTTTAATCCATTATCTTGTCTGCATGAATAGTGTAAACATTTTATGGTTTAGCTCTACATGTTTTTGATCTCTAATTAGACATCTACAAGTTATAATGAGTTGTTCCTAGTCAGAGGAAGTGCCTAAGGTTTTCATTTTTTTCATGGCATGGAAAAATGGGGAAAAATAAAATTTCTCAGCTATATTCTGTCGAGCAAAGTGCACCAGTGTCATGATCTGCCTTCTATTCTTTGTCCATTTAGCAAAAAAGTATATTTTTAAAACTAAATGCACTTTTCTCTAGGTATGAGAACTGCTGGCATTGAAGAGAACACAAAATTTACTCTTTTCCTTGCTACAGCAGGTTAAATGCTGTATTTTCTTGATGAATCTGTGGGGTTTTTTTTTCTGTATTCTCAGTCACAGAACCACAGAACCATGGAAAAAGTTTGGGTTGGAAGGGACCTTAAAGATGATCTCATTCCAACCTCTCTGCCATGGGCAGGGAATCTTTCCCTAGACCAGGTTATTCACAGCCCCTTCCAACCTGGTTTTGAAAATCTCCAGGGATGAGGAATCCACAACCTTTGGGTAATCTGTCCCAATCTTCTCATCCCTTCCCCTTCCATAATTACCTTAGCCTGGAATCAGTGAAAAATCACTTTCCTGAGCTTAATCTGCTTCGTTGTTGTCTGTGCCTTTTGGGAGCACCACCCTTGCATCAGTGACACCTCTGCACCAGAAATTCTCTGGGGACCCTGCGAAAACTCACCAGCTGTTCTTGGTTTTACAGAGCCCGTGGTCACCCTGGGAAGTGGAATGGATTCTCAAGGCATTGCACATTCAGCCCCCACGTCCGTGTCTGCATCTCTGATCACGTCATATTAAACCTGCTATAGCCAACAAGCACTAACTGTATGAAAGAAAAGTTAAGTTTTATACTGTGTGTTGGTATAATTGTGAATAATTTTGCCTACATTTCTCTCTCTTCATCATAGGCATGTTTTACTTATGTTACAGATTTTAATTATGCCCCCTTGTATCTGGGGAATTCTATTTCTTTGCCTCCACATTTGCTATACAATGTGCTGTAAGATAAATAGCTGTTAATTCATCTCTATTGTTTGTGTTTTTAACATGTTCCTGATCTCCAATTCTGCTCATTTAAAACTGTGAAAGTCAAGATGTTTGTCTGGTTCTTTATTTTTTTTTTTGTTACTGTTTTCGTATGTTTAAAAATTAATTTAGCTCAGATTCCCCTACTGTGCACTGCTGCTTTAGAATTTGCTCTGCTGGATCTGAGCTAAGCACTTCCACAGTTTCATGTGCCATTTACAACACATCAATTAGATGCTTATTTGATCCCACTGTATGCAAAGAACACCATATTTATTCATGAGAAACATCACTGAAAGAGCAGGATAAATAAACAAACTATTATATTACAATTTTTCGGCAGCCTTTAAAAAAAGAACCAAGTAAGATATCTCATGAAAAATGCCAAATCTTGCTTTAGACTTCATTTAATAGCTTCCAATGCAACCAACATTTGTGATTTTGTTCCATTTTCATCCATAATGTTTTCTCCTGACAACATGATTGAAAGTGCCATTTTAATTCATCTTTAAACGTGTCGTGTATTATAAATGCAATTTTCCTCTAGTAAATAAAGCATTTCAAAAATTGTTTTAATTAAAATGCCATAGGAATTACTGAAGATAATTTAACAAAATTATATATTTTTTTACTCTTTGGGAAAAGCAAAATCTTTTAACAAAAAAATTTCTTACCAGGAAAAGAAAAAAAGAATAGGAAAAAATGTTACCTCTATATGTTAAGGGGGTTTGGGTACTGTGAAGTTTTAGAAAAGAATAAGAAATATTAAACTGGATTCTCGCCTGCACTGATATCAGTTACATGATCCCTTTCCAAAGAGCTGACACAGCCTTTCATCAGTAAAGGCTGAGCACAGGAAATGCTCAGAGAAATCTTGCAGGTGCTTAAGCTCACTCAGGGTCAAAACTGTGAAACTTGTTAAATCAGCACAGTCAGGTTTGGAGAAGGAACACAAGTAACAGTTTTGGGTGGCTTTTCTTTAAATATATAAAATCTACCTAACTGGATTGGTATATGTTACATTAAATATTCATTAATTGCTATTAAGAAAAGCTAATGAATAGAGTGCCACTCTTCTTCTCCTTCTCCAGCCAAGCTTCGTGCTGGCATGAAATTAGAAATTATGACACCTATGGCTTTACCTTACTACAGAGAGTTCACTTCTGAAATAGAACTCCCCTCTTCTCTCCACCACAAACTGCAGACTGCCTCCATCAGCAGACTTGGCAAATCCTGCAGAGATGAAAATAATTTTCATCTAGTTAGTGAGAGCTGAAATGAGCCCAGCTCGTAGCTGATTGCAAGCAAATATTTTGAGAGCTTCGAGCTGCATTTGAACAAGGGATCCAGGACAAACAATCCTTGCCCAGTCACTAATCCCATTCATTAGGAGCTCAGTGATTACCTCATTAGTATGATTGAGCTTTCCCTGGGCCAGCTCACACAGCAGATCATTTGGCATTGATGACCTGGGTAAAGATTTTCTCTGCTGAAACTACAGAGGTTGCCTGGCTTCAAGCAAGGAGGAAATCCTTTGGCAACCAAGATGGGCTGTTGTGTATTATAGACTTGGTTATAATGGTAAACATCATTAAAAAACCCAAACAATCCATGAGGTCATTATAAAACAGTATATTCATGCTAAATAATAGAATTAGCAAATGGTTTGGTTTGTCAGGGACCTTCAAGGACTGTGTAGTCCAAGTCCCTGCCACAGGGATCTTCCTCTAAACCAGGTTGCTCCAAGCCCTTTCCCAGCCTGGCTTTGAAGACTTCCAGGGATGGGGCAGCCACAACTCCTCTGGGCAACCTGTGCCAGGGCCTCCCCACCCTCACTGTAAACAATTTGTTCCTTATGTCTAATCTAAATCTCCCCTCTCTCAGTTTGAAACCATTGCTTCTTGTCCTGTCACTACACAGCCTGGTGTAAAGAATATCTGTCTTTCGTATAAGCTCCCTTCTATACTGAGATGGTGCCATGAGGTCTGTGCAGAGCCTTCTCCTCCCCAGGCTGAGCAGTGGAACCCCAGCAGCAGTCAGAGGAGAGCAGTGAGAACGTGTGAGAGGAGCAGCTCTGCAGACACCAGGTCAGTGCAGGAGGGGCAGGAGCTGCTCCAGGCTCCCCTGCAGCCCGGGATGCAGCCCATGGCAAGGCAGCCGAGCCCCTGCAGCTCTTGGGGGTCCACAGGCTCCTGGCAGGACCTGTGACCCTGTGGAGAGAGGAGCCCACGCTGGAGCAGGTTTGACTGTCCCTACAAGCACCCCAGAAGGGCTCAGGCTGTTCCTGAAGGACTGCCCCCCACAGAAGGGACCACACTGGAGCAGTTTGTGAAGAAGCACAGCCCATGCGAAGGACTCACATTGGAGAAGTTCCTGGAAAACTGCCTCATGTGGAAGGGACCCCACACTGGAACAAGGGAGGAATGTGAGGAGTCCTCTCCCTGAGGAAGAAGGATCAGCAAAGATGGGTGAGGAAGTGACTGCAAGCCCCGTTCCCTGTCCCTCTGCCCCACTGAGGGGGAGCAGACTGAGGAGAGAAGTCAAACTCAGGGAGAAGAGAGGAGTGGGGGAAAGGTGTTTAAACATTTGGGTTTATTTCTCATCATCTTGCTCTGATTTCATTGCTGACAGATTAAAATAATTTCCGCAAGTGTTTTGCCCATGGCAGTAACTGCTGAGTGATCTCATGTGATGGGGTGCAGGACTTTGCTCTTGTTCAGCTTCACACAGTTCACATTTCCCAGGCCTGTCCAAGTCCCCCTGCCCAGCATCCTTTCCTTGTGTATCAGCTTCACAAACCTGCAGAAGGCTGCACTCAGTCCTGATGTCTGTGTCATTTATAAAGACATTAAATCATGCTGGCTCCAAACGGACACAACTTGTTGCCAGTCCCCATTTGGACAATGAGCCGTTGTCTGCAACTGCAACTGAAGATTTATTTCCTATTTCTTTAGTCACTTCATGGGTATATTTTCCTTTGCCCTCATGGAAAATAGAATATCTAACAAAGCCATTAAGCAGCTGGTTTTGTTACTAATGCTTTGGGAGAAAATACATGCACGGTTTCTTCTTTTTTTACAATATTTCAGGCAGAGAAACAGAGCTCAAAGATTTCCAACAGCAGGAAGTTCCATTTGGCAGATCCTGCAAACCACCATGGTGTTGAGGGTTAATTGGTAACAAATAGGTGAGAATGGGATATGACAGGGAAAATTCTAATAAAACCTCTTTGCAAAGGCATTATGAGGAGTGAGAGCATGCTGGCAATGGTGGAAGAGAAGTTAAAAACACCCTGACAAAATCAATTAAAAAGAGGCACATCAGAGGCATGGTGAGCTAAGTACCCAGTCCAATTATTAAGTTGTCAGGTCCTCTTAGTCTGGAGTGGAATAGGGAACAGTTTGGTTTTTTTTTTTTTCTTTAGTGCCTTAAGGATAAATGTGAACATGAGAAAAGAAACCTGCTTGGGTGCCTCATGCTGCTGCTGACAAGCCATGCAGGAGGCAGGGAAATTTCTCAGTTCTGGGGTCTTTAAAAATGCCAAAGCTGAGTCCACAAAAGGACACAGATCTCAAAACTGATAGTGTTGCACATGCCATCAACTCTTCAACAATTTCTTGACTTTTTCTCCCCTTTTATGACACCTGTGAAAAATTTTACTGTATATACTATTCCAAGAGTCATACTTTGATAAACATTGTAGGTCACTTCCAACTCAGGATATTCTGTGATTCTGTGAAATCTGCTGTGCTGGGAAAACAGCTGCTTGAACTAAGCAGGAGGAAGCCTTGAGGGACCTTCATCAGCACAAGGTAGGACAGGAGGACAATTCTACTGCTTCAGCTGTTCATCACTTAGTATTCTGTCTCCAGCACTAGCAAAAACAAGAAAATAGGAGACAGAAGAAGTACCTTCAATCTTTTCTCCCTAATAATCTCACAGTCTTCAATCCTAAATTTTCCATTGAGGGGATTTCCAGGTGATGGTGTGTCTTGAAAACAAGTTTCAGAGATCTCCTGCCAACAGGGAAAAAAAAAATCCTAGAAATCCCAGGGTTTGTTTTTTTATTATTATTTTTTTCTCATTTAATTTGGCTTCTACTACTATAATTTCATATCCATTTTTCCTTCCATTGGCAAAATGTGTTGGCAGTCTGTCTCAATACAGCCTTTCCACCACATCATAATTTCAAAGCCTGTTAAATAGAGGATATAAACCCCAAAGAGCAAAGATTTAGAATATATATTAGGAAGAAATTATTTATTATTAGGATGGTGAGACCCTGGCTGCCCAGAGATGCTGTGGCTGCCCCATCCCTGGAAGTGTCCCAAGGCCAGGTTGGAGTAATCTGGTCTAGTGGAAGATTTCCCTGCCCATAGCAAGGGGTTGGGACAAGATGATCTTTAAGGTCACTTCCAACCCAAACCACTCTCTGATTGTATGATATGCTGACTTTTAGACAGCCCCAGCTGAAAGGAGCTCAGGCTTTATCCTAAGCTGTTTTGTGTTGTCAGGGGACCTGATATCTCCTGTGCATGCTGCATTTTGATCCAAAGCCAACTGAAATTATTGGACATATCAAGCATTTTATTTTCCTCTTTCACCTATTTTGGTAATTCCTTAGGCAAAAAAACAGAGAAATCCACAAAACTGAAAATGCAGTGATTGACACATTTCTACACTTTAGCATTTCGCGCCTCTAAGAGAGGATGGAGAGAAAGGGATGAACGATGGAGCGGGTCAGCAGATCACTCTCTAACAACTTATTAATCTGCACTTCTGTCAGTCCAAGGGGACTTGAAACACTGGAAGTGGCTGCAATTTATCCATTAATAGTTTAAGTGCGTTAACCCACATAATGAGGTGCAGGCTCTTCCAAGGCAGCAGCCCAGAGCATATTAATGATCCCTCACATGGAGTCTGGGCTGTGCTTCTCATGTGCTCACTCATTACAGGCTTCCACACTGTGGAACTGAGCTGAACCTAATTAGACCACAAAGAAATATGGTTATAATTGGTCTGGGGCAGCTCAGTAATAAGTAGTGAGGAAGTTTAATTGGCTTCTTCTTTGTTTTACTAGAATTTATTGTTTGCTTTGCATATTGGGCCAACTCCACCTCAGCTTGCCATGGGAAGCAGATGAATAAAAAGATGATGATGATTAGTAATTTGTTTGTTGGTTATACACAGCAATGGCAGAAATTGCTGAGTTTCACAATAAAAGATGGGGATTACTTGTTCTTGGATGCTGTCAGTAATGGGAGTATCAGGTTTAAGAGTATCAGATAACATTTTAAAAATGTCACTGTTGCTTTGTAATCTTTGTTTCAGTGTAACAGAGTTATAACCAATACCAAGATCTCTAACCATCATAGCTAGAAATTACAGATATATGTAGAAATTAAATTAGGACCTACCACCAAGGTGAACACATTTTTGGTTTATATAAACAGAGCAAGGAAGGTCATGTAGTGATGTTTCAGGAAAAATGTGTAGGAAAATGAATATCTAAAAGACATAGTCTATTAGTTTTCTTAGAAATTCCTTCCTTCCTTCCTTCCTTCCTTCCTTCCTTCCTTCCTTCCTTCCTTCCCTTCCATCCATGACATTCTTCTGCCCCTGAAGTGGAATATTTGAAGATTCAGAAGTAAACACTGCTACAAATGAATTCTCACTTCCAGTGAGGGACTCTAACCAAACACTTGGGGAAATTCCTCAACATCCCATATTGAAATCACTTTTTAAAAATGTTTTGCTTTAATCTTCAATCTCCTATTACAACTTCTGCCTGGCTGCTTTGCTCCCTTTGACAGCTTATCAGGATCTCTCTGTGCTCAAGAATCACAAGAGTACAGTAGGATACAGTGAATCATCCCCGTGCTAAGTCTCCTTTTTATTTCAAGGAGAAAAAAACAAAAAGTTCATGACAGGTGTAGCTGGAGCATCCTTTTCCATCCTTTGTTCACACAGCTTGTAGATATGAATTAAAGACTTTGTATCAGGTACTCACTGGATAAACTTGGGCATTTGTGTGTCACTACTACCCTTGCACTGTGTGTCTCAGGAGGTGACACAGCTTAGACACCCTACAGGTGTCAGAGTCCAGGACATCCCTCTGGCTGCCCTGGCTGTCTCAAGACCCTGGCAGGGGTCTCAGAGACCTTGGCAAGAAGTCAAAAACAGCTGGGGCTTCGATTTTAGCCTCTGGAAAAAAATGTCAATTTTGTATGAGGAATTACAACCCACAGGGGTTTTAGTAGTGTGATATTTGAAGTAACAAAGGGTGGAAAAGTAGAATTTTGGGCTTTTTAGGATATAATTCAGGGGGTCAAGATAGAGGAATGTGGGTGTGTCCTAGCCATCTTTTCCTTCTTCTTGTCCTCAGTGTCTTGGTGTGATGGTGGCACTTTTCTATTGGTTTAAAGTAGAGATTCACAGTCTAACACAGGTGATGGGAATTGGTGCAGAAATTGTAAACAGACTAAACATAACTTTTGATATAAAAGGAAAACACCGCCCGAGAGGGCAGGGCAGATGGCCATAGCTTCCCTTCTAGGCAGAGCTCAGCAGGTCAGGGAAAGAATGTTTTAGATAAGAAGAAATAAACAACCTTGAAAGTGCAATCAGAAGCATTCCAGGCTCCTTCTTTGGCCATGCAGGCTGGGAGAAAAGGACTCTTTGTGATCTCAGGGTCACCCTGGCCATCAGAACCCCGAGAAATTGATGTACAGGGTCTGGATGTGTTTGTGTAGCTGCAGAGGTTCTTCCACGCCGAGTGTAGTGACATCCCTGCAGGACTTGAACTCTGGAGGAGAAAGGAAGTACCTGTAGGGACAAACCAGAGAGCCCAGGAGACTCTGGCTGGTGCTGGCTGCAAAACATGAAAGCAGGATCAAAGAATCATGGAATGGTTTGGGCTGGAAGGGATCTTAAAGGTCATCTAGTTCCAACCCCTCTGCCACGGACAGGGACACCTTCCACTATCCCAGTTTACTCAGAGTCTCATCCAGCCTGGTGTTGAACACTTCCAGGGACGGGTCAGCCACAGCTTCTCTGGGCAACCTGTGCCAGGGCCTCACCACCCTCACCATAAAGAATTTCTTCCTAATATCTAAAACTTAATCTTCAGTTTAAGAATATCATCCCTCCTCATCACTATTCAAACCCTTGTGAAAAGTCCTTCTCCAGGTCTCTTGTATCCCCTTCAGGCACTGGAAGGGGTTCTTGGGTCTCCCCAGAGCCTTTTCTTCTCCAGGCTGAAGAACCCCAGCTCTCCCAGCCTGGATCCATTGTAGGAGTGTTCCAGCCCTGGGATCAACTTAGTGTCCTTCTCTGGACTCATTCCAACATTTTTCTTGTACTGAGATTTAGCAACTGCAGGATTTAGTACTGCAGGAGTACTACTCACAAGAGCAGAGTTACTGAAAAGAGACCCCAGGAGCGATTACTGCCATTCTCTGTCTAACTGTGGCACTAACTTTGTGGTGTCCATCTTGCTGTCACACTAGATAAAGAAAGAAAACAAAGCAAAAAATTATTTCATGGAGAATGTTGATGCACCAGAACAGCTCCTGGGATTCCTGACCACCAGGCAGTTAGCACAAGGCAGAAATTTGGGATAAAAGGCAGTGCTGACAGCAGCAGGTAGGAAAACACCAGGCAGATCTAGGATGTCCTCTGCCTTTTGTTTCCTGGCTTCATGGTTCCACTGGGGTGTTTCTGACATGCTCAGCAGCAACACCAAATGCTGGGAAGCCTGTGCCAGGATCCTCCAGTCCTGCACATTCCGAGCACAGACTCAGCAATTCTTCAATCTGCAGGATGGCTTTAGCATCCGTTTTCTTTACAGGTAAGTTGGATTCACTGCTGAGCCCAGATTTACCTTATCTTACTTTAAGCATTTAAAAATGAGCACAGCCACTTTCAGCTCCTATTACAGTCAGTGGAAAAAGAATCTTGGGATAGACTCTACTACCCTCTGGAGATTCTTATGTTTCCCAAGGGCTGCTGTGCTCAAAATTTAGAGCCTCGGTTAGGTGGGGTGAGTCTAGACTGATTTTCCCTTCACAAAGCTCCAAGATAAAAACACTCTCTGGTGGGCTATAAAGTTCCATCAGGGCTGCTTCTTCCTACTTTTCCAAATCCCATATTGATCTTTCCTGTGCTTTTAAGTGTTACTAACCTTCTGAGCCTGCATCTTCATTTGACATAAGACCAAATAAAATACTCCAGAGGTAGGCAGGCAGGCAAGAAGAAGTCAACCTTTATAAATGCCCTGAAATATTTAAGGTCCCCAAAGGAAAAAATGCAAGCACAGTGCAAAGACTGAAAAAAGTCACTCTCCATTCCCTAAAGTCATTGGAGGATTCATCAATGGTTTTATACTTTATATATTACTAAAATCAGAAAACTTCATTGTGAAGAACTTCACTGTAGATGTCACCTGACAAATTATATCTGTGGGTTATGGTCACAAAACTCTGGCACTAGATAGGGTGAAAGGATTTATTCTGATAATTCAGTGAAAAAAGATAGGGTGGAAATTGAACACTATCTGAAGACAATCCAGATTATATGGATTTCTAGACAAAATGTAAAGAAAAAACAGCTTTTCATGCTTGAGTCAAGATAGGCAGGAGTGGAAACTTGCTAATTCTTCAGTTAGTGTGTTTTGTTCCTCCAAGTCAGGTGGATTCCAGATATGACTAATTCCATGTTGGATCCATAACTATAGAATTCAGTTTCTGATCTTTGGTCTTACTGAGAAATGCCATCAAATAGTCTGTGCTTTAAAACATAAATGGGATGTATTATGCTATCCTGGCAGTCAGCCACCCCTCTTCCACAATCAACAACATCTATAAAGTGTCCATGGGCTAAAAATCATCAATATTTCTTTTGTGTTAGAAGATGAAGAACAAGCAGGAAAGGAAAGATCACTTCACTTTTGTCAGCTTCTTACATGAGGTGAATATTTCTGCCTTTTTCCAGCTACTCAGTTCATTGAGGTTTTCCCTCTACTGAAAGGTGGGGGCAACTTCCAAAGACTAAGGGACAAGAGACAAGCACTGAGAAGCCAAATTTTCATCCTAGTATGTTATTTTCTTTACAACTAGTTAATCACTTTCTGTACATGGGCTTGATATTATCTGCTTTACTGATGAGCAGTGCACATGGGGTTTTCCCTTCCTTTTTCCTGGTGTGGGGAAATGGAAGTTTGTAATTGAATCAGAAAGTTCATTTTTCTGTCAGCTGTGGCAAAAAAATATCTGTGAGGTGACCCCAAAAGGCAGAATACTTGCCTGGAACCTCTGGGATCCTCACTCTCATTTCCAGCCCTTAAGGCATCAAAAGTGTGGTAGAATTTCAGGGGAAGAATGTAAAGATTATGTCAGGTCTTCGAGAAACACAGGCTAAAAAAAAAAAGAGGGGGGATAAAGGGAGGTGATGAGTTGAGAAGACAATCCAGTGAGGTCTGGAGTGGTGGGGAGGTTTGGAAAGATTCAAAAAGTCACTTTTCCACTTTCCACCACAGCACTGAAACCTTTTACCACTTCACAGTCTCCCATGGATTTCTCCCAAACTCATGATAGTATAAAGAGAGGTTTGATCTGTGCAAGCAAGAACACAGATGCTGATTTTGAAGCAGAGCTTTCTCCTTACATGTGCCCAAGAGAGCCAATCCCGGCACTGCCTTCTGAGCTCATGAATTCCCTCCTTGATCAGGGGGAAAGTCTTGCTGCTTCTCTGTGCATTGTTTGGTTTGGACTTGGACAATGTTGACTGCAAAGGATTTAAGGATTGTATTCAATGTCCCAGTAAAAAAACTTTACAACCAAAGGGACAAAATATTATAGAGAAGTACTAAGAAATGCGCTGCTCTCCTGCTCTCAGCAGTCCCTCCTACATATTATTAAGCATAGCTTTTCACAAAAAAAATGTGATCTTTTTAAATTTTTGCCCCATACACAAAGATGTGGCATTATAAGATATAGTTTGCCTCCCAGGACCCAAAGGCCCTGAAGTTCACATTATTGCTCCTCTCAGTTTCAGCAATCTTTGATTCGTATCCTGATTTGCTTCTCACTTTACCACACTCCCTTTCCTTACTTTTTACCACATGGAAACTTCCACATTCCTCTCCAGAAAATTACTTCTGTCTCTGCAGAACCCCTTGAGATATGGCAGGCACTAAAAGCAAGAACTGGAGCTAAGAATAGAAAAGCAGGATGATAATCATGACAATAAAACCCCCCAGATCACCAGTCAGAGCAAACATTTCCGTAGGCCTTTGGCGAGTTAATGTTCCCCAACCCCAGCTCAGTTTTCAGTTCCATGGGGGCAGCAGGTGGGGGTGGGAGAACAGCCCCTTGCTGGTTTCTGTCACAGCCAATAAGTGTAATAGAAACAAGTATGGGGAGCTGGCTGGGCCGTGTCAGAAGGTCTGAAGGGATGATTGCAGGTCAGGTAAAACCCCTGGAGGGAACAGGAGAAACAGAGGTAATTTGGAGGGTGAGCCACAAAAGCCTCAGCGGGGCTGGGGAAAGCTTTTAGTGTTTATTCCATGATCACACAACCACTGCTCATGTGTAATGAAGACCTTCTTTGTCTAATCAATTCCATTGCTGGTTTCACCTCGTTGTTTTTGCATTATTTGTAACCAAAGCTATGCTACAGCAGTTTTATAAAATAAAGTTTTTAAAGGAACACTTCTTTTTCTCTTGGTCGTCTTTCCCCCTTGATTTTACTGGACAGTTATAAAATCCCTGAAATCTACCACAAAAGTGAGCACAACTGCTAAAACCCCTGCTGCCTAAAATCCCTTGACATCTGAGATACAGAGAGGAAAAATCTGGAAAAAAAAAGATGATGTAAAGTTCAGATGGTGGAGGCAGAGATCTGCAGGATAAAATGACCCCAAGAGAGAAAGAATGAGAAGTTTGGGGAGGGAATGATGCCAGTGAGGAGTGAAATGTGATGGGAGAGCACTAAAAATAAAGTTCACAAGAAAAATGTGACGTGTGCCACTGTGGAAATGTGTCTCTTTCCCTTTGTTTTCCCTTTTTATTCTGTTTTCTGACATAGTCAATGCATTCAGTGAAAATCCACTTGCAAGGTCCCAAAATGACACACCCCCTCCACTGTGTGAAATTTGTACCTTCCAGTTCCTGGGAATTTGGAAAGTTTAAGTCAGATAATGTAAAACTTTTTAAATGCTTTTTCAGGGCCTGACAAGAGGTGTGCTACTACTCAGGAAACTTTGTCCTCTCCAATGTTAATCTTGATTTTTTAACACTTTGAAAGTGGCTAATATTTTATGGTGAATTGTTTCAGATGCTAAATTCCTTCACTTAAAAAAAATTTAAAAAAATAAAACAACAAAAACATCATTTTTAGAGGAGCGAGAGAGTGGTTTTGTAGGGCTGAGTTCCCAGCTGGGGTTAAACAACAAGGGAATTGTATCAGTAAAGTCACAATGCTCTCTTCAAGATAAAAACCATTTCTTATTTTGACACCAAGAAACTTGCCATCAGACAGAAAACGACTTGTCTGGGTTAATTAAAGTAAGTGTGATATACAGTCTTCATAAAATATAATGATATTACATCACAGAGTATGACAATACAGTCTGAAAGCTAAGAGAAAATATAGCAATATTACTGGAAAATCTGTGAAATATTTCTGTAATTCTGTCTCTGAGATCCATTAGAATTTGTCTCTTTACATGTGCTTTTTTTTTTTCCCTTTCTAAAATATTTTGTTGATATTAAAGAGCATCTTTGGCCTTCAGAGCCTTTGTATGTGGCTGTCCAAAGGACAGTTTAAGAGAGAGCTGTGTATTCTGTAACATGAACTTCTAGGTATTTTTCCACCCATTAGGTGGTCTTTTAGTTCAATAAATGGTAGAAAAAAAAAATAAATAAAAGAAAAAGAGAAGGGGGAAACATGTTCCTTTTAGAGCCTGGGAAAAGTAGTGATTTAAAAACATATTTTGCTTTTCTCTGTTAGTAATATGAAGTGGATTTGCCTACAAAGAACACAGCTTATGGGTTTCAGCTGCCTTTATATAAACTCTCTCTAAACTCTCTCTCAATAGAAACACCATATTTGTCCCATAGATCAAAATATCAACAACAGACAGTCATTTATCTTCAACCCTCCCAGGACTGGGGTGGTTATTGTTTTTCTCATTAAGAAAGTTGCTAAATCCCAGGGGAGTCTGGGGTTTGCAGTTTCCACTGATACTCATTTGTCATATTTCTATTGCTGGTTAGATGCATATAAATTTAGGTAAAGAGTAATAATTGCTGTCTGAGGTCAGTCTCATGACTCCCTTAAGGAAACTAGAGGGTTATGAAGAAAAAAAAAAAAAAGAACCCTTTAGGAAGAAAAAATATGAAGACAAAGATTATTTTTAAAACCTGGACACTACTAAGGTGTTGGATTATTGTTCGAATCAAAAAGGGTGGAATTGTCACTCTGGACTTGACATCTTCCACATCATGTGGGACAAGGAGAGAATACCTGAGTCTGCAGAGTCATGGAAAACTGCCATGGAAGAGCAAAACCTGTCCCATTCACATCAAGGAGATGCTGAGTGACCACTGATGCAGCAATATGTTGATGTCATTTTGATGTTCTGAACTCTTTCGTGGCTGACAAAGAAGAAATAATGCAGCTGCACTTTTTATGAAGTTTGAATTACTGTCACAGAAAAGACAGGATAAGGTCAAACTGTCACCAAGACTATTGTGACAAGAGATGCAAAAGCAGCAGAGGAAGCTCCAAAATGAGAGACCCCAGAATGATTCCTCAGGGATTCTGTGCAATATTTCACGTAACAGCCCCAGGGCGACCTGTGGAGACTCAGAGCCTGGTGGATTTGATCTCAGCATTCATTGGTATTTTCAAAATAAGCTGTGGGGGAAAAGAGATGAATGCTGAAACAACAGATTCCAACTTTAATAAAACTTTAGGCAGTGCCCAGAGAAGCTGTGGCTGTTCCATCCCAGGAGGTGTTCAAGGCAAAGCTGTGAAACTCTGAGCAATCTAGTCCAGTGGAAGGTGTCCCTGACAAGGCAGGGGTTTGGAATGGGATGATTTTTAAGCTCCCTTCCAATCCAAACCATTCTTTGATTAGATATATATATTTTTTTTTTAATTCTGTGTGGATCTTTCACCAGGACAACTGGAGTGACTCCCTGCCAGCAGTTTATGGAGCAAAGTCTAAACCAAAACATGCAGTTCCTGCTGCCAGCTGAAAGATATTTCTGTAAATTGTCAGTGCTTTACCTATTCTGCCCCCATTCTTCAACAAACAGCAAAGTTCTCATTCTGATGAAGTAAATATCTGGTGAGGATGTGCAGGGCACATCTGGAGCAAGTTGGTTTTCTCCAGTGCCTTGGGGATGTTTTCACAGGTGTGTAGTTAAACAGAACCTCTGGAGCTGTCCCCCACAAAGTATTTCATCAGTGCTGTATTAGGTTTTAAGAAACAAAAAAGAAGAGTTAATAAACCCATAAACATAGTAAGTTTCTATTACAGTATTTTGTTTTTTTTCTAGACAAGGGAGGACAAAAAATTATTGCTTGGCAAAGGTCATTTTTTCAAGTATCACATATGTTCACTGGTTAAGTATTTCATTACAGTGCAGATAAAAGCACAAGATGTCTCCAGTGGTTAGTGATGCCATGTTTTATTTATTACCTTTTGTAGCTTTATTCATCATAAAGGACACCTACATGTCCTTTTCTAACCTCCAGTTGAGTTTAATTCTGAATGGCAATTCAGTGCAATGAAAAAAACCCCAACCAATAAACCAAACCAAAGCAAAACAACATGTATCCTTAAAACATTTGAAAACATACCCCTAAATGATTTATTTAATTTGATTTCTACAAAAAAAAAAAAAAAAAAAAATTGTGAAATTGTGAAGATGTGGGTTTCTTATAGCAATAGGTCTGAATGGCCTGATACATATCACCAGATAAAAGTGAGTCACTCACTGCACTGGTATTCCTAGGTTCAAACATTATCTCTAAAGAGATAAATAAAGATATGATGTTTATCTTTTGCTGCTTGGATTCTTGGCCCTCATTTATAGAAAACTAAAATAACCCAAATTTTCTTTTTCTCAGAAAAATTAGGATCAAGGCTTTGGCAGACTGAAGCTTCCAGCTATCCTAAAGATGAAAAATTCAGCTTCAAAGGTAGAAGGATACTGACAAAAAAGGGTTTTTTATATAAATATTCAAACAGTATTTAAAGAAGAATGACAAAAAACACACAGGCCTGTGGAAAGTTTGATGTTTTACTCTAATCCCAAAACTAATATCCATGTATCCATATCCTCCCATCCCCTCCACTTCCTTTGGACAAGGAGACAGTGGCTTCAACAACCCTCAGGGCAGAGGGGCTGTAAATATCTTCCTGGTGGCAAAGACTGCTCCAAGTTGGAAATGTTCTCTGTATCTCCAACATATGTGACACACCAGTGTAAAAAATAGATTAAATCTTGACTTATTTCCACTTTTTGTCACACAACAGACAGCTCCAATCTCAGCTGGGTGAAGCCAGGGCTCCCATCTGAGTCCAAACAAGACTCAAGAGAATCAGAAGCACTGGTGGGCAGTGACTTTTGTGAAACTCAAATAGTAAAGCAAATAATAAGAGGAACAAGCCAAGCACTACCACCTAATTTGCCCCCTCCACTCTGTGTTCTGACGTGGCAAATTAAGGTGTGAAAAAAGGTTTTAAGAAAGCAGAAATTTGTGTCAGGAAGGATGAATATACCCACAATGGGATTGCAGAGTGTCACAGGCCAGCTCTGTGTGAGCTTAGCAGGGTAAAAATCAGAGTTCTTTTAAGATCCAAAATTCAGCAATTGTCTGGGCTATGTAATTAATCAAAGATATCAAACAGTCTTCAAATTTTCTGAAGATACCATGGAGAAAGGGAATAAACTGTTCTATTTCCAACATAGGTAGAAAACAACACACACACTTCCCAGGAGGGAATGCTCATGTAGTTTTATGTCAAACTTTTTGATAGAAGGGAAAGTGAGGCTTTGGAAGAGATGATCACCCCTCAGGAGTGTAAAGGCACCCCCTATCCTTGGGTGATTTCAAGAACATTGATAAAAACCTGCCAGACATTTCAGGGACTGACCAAATGATCTTCTGGATCCTTGTAAAAATTATTCTCTTCCTTTGCAGTCCTCTGACGCTTTCCAAAACCAACCACTACTCCTTGGGCTTCTCAGTATCACACAGTAAGTGAGAACAGGCATTTCTTTTTTTTTTACTTTTGCATTAAATGTGGCTCCAGGAATGATCCCCTGAGAAAACTGGGACTGACAGATTTGTCAGAAAAACTTTAACCAAGAGACGGAGCAGCAGAAAACAGAACTGCAAACTGTGTTTACCAGAAACACGTATTTATAGGGGTTTCCAGGATTGCTTTCAGCAGGTTAATAGCATATGGGACAAAATTCACAATTTAAGAAATAATCCTGAGCAAGGCTTTTTTCCTAGGAGCCTGAGGGAGTTTTCAACAAGTCAATTATGTTGTCCAAGAAAGAATAGGTAGGAAGATTATTTGAGTTGAACACTTTTCCCAGAGAAGCTTTGGATGCCTCATCCCTGGAAGAGTTCAAGGCTGGTTGGATGGGGCTTGGAACAACCTGGGGTAGTGGAAGAGGTCCCTGCTCATAGCAGGGACCTTGAAATGTCCCTTGAGATTTTTAATATCCCTTTCCATACAGGCAATTCCACAGTTCTGTGATTCTATGATTTAATGAACCTCACTTCAATTCAACCTGAATTTATAATTGGTGGTGTCAGCTGGGTGAGTTCACTGAAGATACCTGTGACACATAAACTCCAACCCATATCTTTCCAACCAGCTGGTGGAAATTATTGCTTTTCAGTGGAACTCTTAGGGGCAGCCCCAAGATATAATCTGCTCCCACATCTCACTATGCACCTCCAGGTTGCTGAGAGCTTTTGTGGGGTTTTTGTGGTTTTTTGTTTGTTTTTATTTTAAAGAATAATATCAAATCTAAAACTATCCTGAAGAGAAAAAGCAACTACATAATCCAGTCACTGGCTAAATAAATATGTGGTCACATCCAGTAGTTCTGTGTGAGCACAGCTCAAGCAATCCATGCACAGCTAAAGGGAAAACAGGGAAAAATATAATTTCTTTGCAAGTATTCCCTTTCTTCCCCCAAGCACTTTTACCATTATTAATGAAATTCAATTAACCTCCTTTGCCCCCTTCTTTTCTACAGAGATTTTTGTAGTTATCTATCTCTGTCCATCACATAGACTGGAAATTTTGATAAATTGCTCAGACTAATTTGTACATCACTTGAGGCAGATGAGATAAATCATTAAAAAAGCATCTAGTGTCTCACAATAAAAACTCACCAAAGTTGTCAAGAGGGTAAATGCACTTTGACCAACCTGGTCTAGTGGGAAGTGTCCCTGCCCAAGGCTGTACAGTTGAAACTGGATGAATTTTAGGTCCCTTCTCACCCAAACCAGTCTATGATTCAAAGATCCATCTGTCAGAATTTCCATGGCTAACTAAATTTTATCGTATAAGTGTATGTTTGGAACTTGAGGCTGTTGTTCAGAGTCTTTGACCAAACTTTCTGTGTGAGCTTGGAAAATTCACTGTCTGGTCACCCAAATCATGGACTCAGATTTTTGCTTCCCTTGTCTTATCTGGCAAATTTTCTGTTGCAATGACCAAACACTGGGATGGAAGATGTGGGGGTACACAGCACTGGTATCAGTGCTGAAATCAGTTCTTTTCCAAGAATCATTGTTTGGGTAAAAATAAACCTAAAATATCACCCAGTTCCAACTCCTTGTCAAGGGCAGGGACACTTTTCATCAGACCAGCCCCATCCAACCTGGTCTTGGACATATCCAGGGCTGGGGCAGGCACAGCTTCTCTGGGCAATGTGTGTCAGGGCCTCACCATCTTCAGAGTATCTAATCTTAATCTACTCTCTTTCAATTGGAACCCATTCAGCTTTGTCCTGTCACTACCTGCCCTTGTAAATAGTCTTGCCAGACTGTATTGAATCAAATTGGCTTTCCAGTTGTATTCCAAATTAACAAAATGCAAAGTTTACAATATTTCTAGTGGGTTATGTAACCTATACTCTAAAGAATATCTGTGACTGGAAGTACTTGACATTTGGTGCAACCCTCCTGGTTATCCACCAGCATTGGTTGTGTGCTATCAGTAATGATTGGAAAAACCAGGATCTGCAGAACTCCCTACAGGACCAGCTCATTTGCTCTCTCATTTTTTGGCTTGACATAATGTGTGAACACTAACGCATATTTAAAGGGTACAATTCCCTGAATGTACCAAACAAAGCAGCAGCCTCTAATTTTGAATTTCCCTGGAGCTGGGGAGAAAAAGTGTTTGTCAGAACTAATAATGGGTGAATCCCAAAATGGGCTGTGAAGAGAAATTGTCTAATCCTAGTCATTTCCCTTGGTAGCCAGCTTCACTTTTACTGGGAGATTCTGCCTGGAAAAATTGTATTCAATAACGTGTTTTGTCTATATGGACCTATTTCAGTACAGTTCCACTCTTGGAGACCCATCTGAAGAATTGCAGCCCCACATGTCAGCCATTACATAGGCAGCTAAGCAAATGTTAATTTTGGCTGTGATATATTCTCTGTTTTACTTTAATTGGAGGAAATCCCCAGATCAATCTGTTAGGAAGCATTTGCTTAGAGTGGAGGCTGGAGATTTTTAGGAAGGGCTTGAGTTACAAATAATAAATTATCCCAATAATAAAGAACTGAACAGCAACATCAGGGAACAAGGAATTATGCAGCGAGTCTTCCCAAAGCACATCTCTTCCCGTTGCTGTGCAAGATGCATTAGCATGTGTAGCATAATGTTAGGCAACAGTTTATTTCTTTTAGGGAGAAGACCTCATTCATCAGAAAAAACATCTGTCTTCACACATAATTTAGTTCTGAGGGTCACGATTTAGTTCATCTGGGTCTCCCTGGTGTAACACACCATTGAGGCAACAATTAATGGCTTAGTTCCACCCTGCTAAGAGCTATTACTGCCTGTTCAGTATTCCCATGGTGTCTTCCCTTTCCTGGAAGGTACACACAGCCACTGCTGTTCAAGGAGTGCCTGTGCAGAACCCTTAGGGTTAAGACAGCAACTCTCTTTGGGACAGAGAAAAGATCTCCTTAATTGGGTAGCTGTGACTGCCTGGATGCTGCAGTAGTTAAGTTTCAGGCCACAGGGCTGGCTGGAAAAAATTATCTTTTCAAAAATGTGTTTAAAACCTCATTAAGTCGTAGGATTGTTTTGATTGGAAAAGACTTCTAGGGTCACATACTCCACTGATCCCAATAAAATATGTCCCAAAGTCACACATTTTTAAAATGTTTTTTAAATACATCCAAACATGGTGACTCCACCACTGTCTGATTCCCTCATCCACATCATTTGCAAAGATATTAAACAGGGCTGACCCCAATTCTCAACCCTGCAGGACACCACTGGTGCCTGGCCCCAGCTGGATTTAACTGCATTCCCCACCTGGCCACTCAGCCTGGCTTTTACCCAATTAACAGAGCACCCACCCAAGCCCTGAGTAAACAGTTTATCCATGAAAATGTTGGGACAAATGGTGGCAAAAGCTTCACTAAAATCCACATAGACATCTCCAGCCTTTCCCTCATCCCTGATGTCACCTTGTCATAAAATGGGATCAGGCTGGCCAAGCAGGAGCTGCCTTTCACACCCCTGGTTTCCCCTGGTCCCCTGAGGGTTCTGCACAAGCCACGTGATGCTGCTCCAGGTGATTTACTCCATAACATGTTCCAACACTGAGGGCAGGTTGACAGGCTGTAAAACAACTCCTGTGAGGCAAAATCTTCCACATTCCAGCATTTTCCCTTCAGGCTTATGCCATAATTATGTGAAAACCACACTGTATCCCAAAGGATAACTTTTTATACACAGAGCAAATGATTTTATTTATTTATTTATTTTTCTTGAATGAAAAAAAAAAACCCAACACTGCTTTTTCTCTATTGTACATTCAGTAATGTGGTTAAGGCACATGGCTTGCATGAAGTCTGGGTAAGGATAGCTCCTCATGAAATGTAAAGTAATGCAGTATAAAACTGAAACAGTCAGCTTTCTTGTGATACTTACTGAATTTTACATGCTCTGAATGTGATATCTGTGCTCTAGTTTCTGCAATCTACTCGACAGTTTCTAAAATATACACACTAGATTTGTGTCCATTAAAATAGCATTATATAGAGATAAGGTGGTTCCACTAGACAGTTAAATCCAGTTCCAACCTGAAGGTTGGATTTGCAACTTACATGGAAGGTTACAATTACAGAGAGTTAAAAAGATTCCTTCATGTCATGAAATGCTCTTGCTTTTGCCTTGCCTTAATTCCCCTTTCTTTAAGAGGAAGTCAAATTTTTTACCTCACTGCAGACTGTAGAGGATGAATACATGAAGGTCATTAAATAGTCAATAGTAGGCAACAAAAATTGTTCTGAAGTGACAAACAGTTGGTAGAGACAAAGATAGGTCTAATAAATAATTGCTTCTGAAGTAATTTTATCTTTTTAAAGAGTCACATGGATTACTGAAAGCTAGTAAGTTTCTCTTTTTAAAGAGTCACATGGATTATTGAAAGCTGTTTTCAAAAAGAATGTATTTTCATAGAGTAAGAAAATGTCAGGTTATAAAATTTTTGATCACTATATAAGTTCCTTAAGGAAAACAAGAATTTAGCTGCTGCTATCTCATCCTCTCTCAAGCAGAGTAGAAACAAGACCAAGGGCAGATGTCAGAATTTTTTTTTCCACAGAAAACACTTATATTCTTTATCTGTGACACCAATTTTGTTAATGTATAGTTTTATTTATAAGACTTTTAACTGAATAATCAATTTTTATTAGTCATGTTTGTTTTTTGGGTATTTTATTTAACATCAAAAGGTAACATTTTTTATTCATGAACATTGCACTGTGAAATATTGATTTAAAATACCTGAAAGCATACCTTGACTTATATTGATTTTTCTTCATTTGCATCTTTTTCCTCCCTTTTGATCTGTGCTGTTTCATCAGTAATGGCTTTAACACATACTGCAACAAGCAGTCCTGTTGTTTCTTTCCTACTGAAAGCCACTCTGGATTATCCTCTTCCACTGAGATTTCCTTTCTGAACTCTTTCTGATCTCTTTGTCAAACACAGGCACTTCAAATGATGGTGTGAGATATTTTATGTGCTTTAAGAACCTGATCAGATCCATAAACATCTTTTCCTGCCAAGCATGCTGGTGTTGTTACTCACCAAACACTGGGATGCCGAACATTTGACTTTTGTGTGTTGGTGATTTTTTCTCCCTTTTTGTGCCAAGGCTCGATGCCTAAAAATAATTACTGTAAATATGGAGTAGTTGTGCATATTCTCCTTTCCCAACTTTTGCTCCACTTCTGCTGTGAGTCTGCAAAATCAAAGTATTGCAGACAGGTTGCTCTGCTGAAGGCAGCTGGACTATTTCAGGAGATATCAGTGGCAAAAAAATCCCTGAACACTTCAATTTTCTGATATGGGGTCTGCAAAATATGGGACAAACCAAATTCCTTTTCTTACATATCTTCTCTCTTCTGTACTCCCCACCCGCCACTCTCCCAGAGAAAGTTAAAGGGCATAAAGCTGTCAACTATCGAGTGACCAGAGAACCTGAAGGGAAATTTCTAAAAGAGGAAGCTGAAATCCCTGAGTTTCTCTAGAAGATCAAAGAAACCAGCTGAACTCATACAATTAAGCTCATACAGATGAAAATACCGAGGTTTTCTGTAGAGTACTGTTTGGTCCCTCATAAAAGAACTAAAATGAGCTTTTCTACTCTTTTTTTGGAAGTGCACAATGCAGCCATCTCCACATGAAGTGAGGGTTTAGGTTCTCATATTTAACAGGCAGTAGGCTCTGTACCAGCAGAGTCAATGGGAACAAGGATGTGACTCATCCCAAAAAAGACGAACATCTTGTTTTAGGCTGAGCTTCACCCACTGCTGTATGGACTGTGTGTGTCAGGAGTCCAGACTGACTCACACCCTTAGGCTGGACAAACCCAGGCTGCAGGCACCCACCTCGAGACACAACCCTGAGGATTTGCCTGCTCTGAATGGGTGCAGATTTTATCTGCCCGGGCCTTAATGAATTGCCTCTTGTCTCTTGCTATGGCTTGGCATTCATCTGCATCACTACTGACACTCTCAAAATGATGCTAAAACCAGAAAATGCACAGAGATGTGAAGATTTATTTGTTTATACACAGAGTTTGACAGCAACAAAATCAGGTTTGATTCTCAACGAAGACAAGCTGAGGATTATGCCAAATTCACCTGTCCTCCCATAGTCACTTTTTCATCCATCCTTCCTTGTTGTGTTTGGGCAGGACGGTCCTGAAGAGCTGAAGTTGCTTTTTAGGAAATTCATCTGCAACCTGTAGCTCAACAGGGCACTGCTGTCAGGGGACAGTACCTGCTGCTACCATCAGAACAGCAAAAAGCTGTAGAGGCAGCTTTTTCTTCTGTGTCTGCAAACAGGAATAGAAAAAAAGAGTGAAATAAGCAGAGACAGATGGTGGGAACAACAGACAGCATAAGCAGCATTAATCTAATAAGCTCCAACAGGATAAAAACTGGGTTTCTAATTTAAACAAGTTCTTCAACACACAACTAAAACACACTGGAGCCTCGAGAAGGTGGATATTTTCACTTAATTACAGATATAAAAATTGTATGGATTACACATACTACAGTAAGAATTTATCTAAAATGCAGCCTCTGATCCAAACTGCCTTTAGTGAATCTTGGTGCCTTTTGCATATGGAAGGTTTAAAAGCTGTGTGGTTTTAGAGTGTTCTACAGGACAGTTGTGAACCTCAAATGTCTGAGATTAAAAAAAAAAAAGGCTTTTAAATGCAGGAGGCTTCTAATATGGTATGTTGGCATGTTAGCCAACATGATTATTTTATTAGTTACAAACTGGTTAATAATCCATGGAGGATTTTTTTTTTCTTTAAGAAAAATGTGCTATTTCCCTACTGCTCATTTAAGAAAAGCTTTTAAAATTTGCATTATGAAAAACCTCCAAAAATTGCCGCTAATTTTCCCCCTTCTCTGCCTTTATACTGCTTGTAAATCAGATGTGATAATAACTTCTGAGGAGCTGGAAAGAGCATATTTATCTCCCTGAGAAAGTTATGAGGATGACAGCTCAGTGCTTCAGCAGTGTCAGAGCTGTTACATTTCCATTCATTAACTTTCCCTTTTTCTATATAAAACCACATAATTGGGACTTCCCTTAGTGGAAACATTTATTGCATCTTTAATGGGAGACTCAGGATCACAGCACTTTATGTCTGAATTTGAGAATTATTGAGAGCTTCCGGAGAGCTGCCAAGTGTTGCATGTTCCCATTGACTCAGCATCGTTCAGGATTGGACTCTCTTCATATTTGTAGTGTTAATAATGTGAAATTCCCTGTAGTATTTTCTAATCTATTTACAAAATGTCTCATGCCAGGCATCTCCAAAAATATCTATTTTTTTAAATCTTTTTCTAAGGAAAAAAAAAACTTCCTATGTTTTCTCCAAGCCTGAAGTTATTAAAATAATGTAATTTTTCCCTTTCTTCCAGGTGAATTTTCTGGTTAAAATGAATGGGAGAAATAAGTGTTAATTCCAATTGCTAATGGGGAGGATGGGAGTGAAAACTGTAATCTGGAGCAGAGAAAGAAAAATTTCATCATGATGGTCTTGATCCACCAGTATCCACAAAGTAAACACTTTGCTGGAATTCTGGATTTGTGAGATTTCCAGTTTCACACCTGTGAAGTAATTTGTTAATTTAAGGCTCACCTGACCACCAGCCTTCAGAAGACAATAATGGATCAGAGTTAGAGCACAACTCAATGGAACTCTGAGATTCTGAGATTATTCTGCCATGGGCTTCATGCACAACTCAAGAGTTCGGTGCCCACAAAATGAAGAACACACATGGAAGAAAATGAGAAACATACAAGGAATAGGTATCTTGGGAGAAGTTACTTACCACAGTCATAGAATCTCCTAAATTCATGGAATTACAGAATAATCTCATTTCCAAGGGACCTACAGGGATCATCGAGTCCAGCTCCTTGCCTTGACAACAACTGAATCTGTCAGACAAAAACCCCAAGCAGTAAAACACAATTTTTCTTAGACAAAAAGTCACTGTCAGCCTTCCTATGTTTCCTTTCCTAATAAACTTTACCTCTCTCAAAGGCTGCAGTGAATCCCAGGAAGATCTTCCTCTTTATCTGATCCTGCTGCATCCCCAGAGCAAGCTGGGAAATTTTCACATAATAAAATGTGATATCATGAGGATTGAGAAATACTTTTGTGTGTGCTTCACACTTCAGCCCCAAAACTATTACTTAAATTTTCTCTTCATGCAATAAAACAGGTAGAATTCAAACAAATCCCTCAGCATTCCCTTTACTAAAAACTGCCAATGTAGTGTAATTTTTCCTTAAGAAAACTGCATTTTTGCAATTATATTCTCAACCATTGCATAAGTACCAAGTAAGCAGACCTGAAAATACATATGTTTTTCAATTCTAAAAGCAATTAACCAAATTCAAAATACATTTACTTCAATATGAAATTTCATTTTATTTATGTTTTCCATACCTCCTGCAGTCAGACACATCTCACACACCCAGATGCGAGATGTGAGATACCATTGCTGTGATAAGCAACCACATGGGGCTCCAAGTAACCTGGTTAAGAGGAAGATGTTCCTTGACCCTTGAAGGTGAAATGATATTTAAGGTCTCTTCCCACCCAGACCATTCTGGCCTTCCATGTTTCTATGTAACAGGCCACCACAGGAGTATTGAACAAAGCACTAGCACCATGGATAGCTCAAATTCCTTCAGTCTGTGTGGGAACCCAGGACATCCCTCTGGCTGCCCTGGCTGTCTCGAGACCCTGGCAGGGGCTTGGAGACCTTGGCATGAAGTCAGAAACACCTCTGGCTTCGATATTAGCCTGTGGAAAAAAAAACTGCCAATTTTGTGTGAAGGTTTGCAGGTCACAAGAGTTTGAGTTAATGTAACACGGTGAAAAAGTACAATTTTGGGTTTTTTTAGAAGGGGATTCAGGAGGAAAGATGGAGGAATTTGGGTGTGTCTTGTCCTTCTTCTCCTTCTTCTTGTCCTCCATCTTTCACTGTGATGGTGACACTTTTTATTGATTTAGAGTAGAGACACACACTGTCTAACATAGGTGATAGGCATTGGGGATTAATCGTAAATAAAGTACATGTAGTTCATAGTATAAAATGTAAACACCACCCTAGAGGGCAGACAGAATGCCACGATCTGACTTGCTAGACAGAGCTTAGCAGGTCAGAGGAAGAATGTTACATATAAGAGAAAATAAAAATCTTAAGAAACAAAACCGACTCATCTGGACTTCTTCTTTGGCTGTGTGGCTGGGAGGAAAAGACTTTTTACGATCTCAGGGTCGTCTTGACCACAGAACCCCCAGAAGTCTGAACTGAGATAAACCTCTTAATTAGAGCATTTAGTACCTCTTTAACTGCTTAAATACCACAAAAAGGAATGTAGACAAAGGAACCCGCTTGCTGTGCCTGTGGGAAGTACAAATTCATGTTTTTAAGTCCCCCTCTCTCACTATATGGAGCAGTGACCAAAAGTGCATGTCTTCATGAAAGTATGGACTTAGTTTCCTTTAACATTTTCTGTTGCACTATTCAACACATCCCAGAGGCTGACACACTGAACCTGGTGGTTTTTGGCACCTGTTTGTTCATGGAGTGCTTGAAAAGGGGATTGGAAATATCTGGTCCCATATTCCCGGGGATCTTCAAAAGATCAGGAATCTGCTTATGCAAAGAAATCAAGGGATAGTAAATCAGAAGCAAGGACTTGTGTCAGGATTCTGTGTCAGGAGAGATCTTGGTGTTCTCAGCTTGTGTGACATTTAGTCCATGTTAATTCTTGAATAGTCTCTGATCAGGGATGTGGAAGGAAAGGATCTGAGTGCCTAGAGACAGAAAATGAAGAGTTGTCAACAGGGCCCTGTGAGGCAGCTGCCTGCAATAATTGGTTTTGGATTTGATGAGAGTGGCAATTTCTCCAGCCTAATGCTCCTAATTTATGTCAGGTCTCATGCAGGATATACAGTGAAGACAGGAAATGTTTTATATGAAAAAGTAATCACTGGTTGATTGGTCAGGATTCCACATCTTGATGATGATGGGGAGAAACATTTCACAATACTGATGACATCTGAAATGTTCAGGAGCAAGAAAAGGATAAATTATTATTAATAGCCATTTCTTCAGTCTTTCTTGAGTCAACATGAACCAAAAATCAATGCTATTTTTGAAATCATGTGTTCTTAAAAGATCAGAAGTTTTCTGTTTTATTAGTTCTTGAAATTTAAGTTTGTTTCTCTTCAACGATCGGTCTTTAGAAACATAATGGGAAGATCTCAGCAGGAGCAGCTGGGGGATCAATCTCTTCTCCCAGAAAATCAGTGATAGGAAGAGAAAAAAGGCCTCAAGTTGCAACAGTTGAGGTTTAGATGAATAAAAAAATTAGTATTAAAATTTTTTTAGTAAAAAAATATTAATAGAAAGGGTTGTAATCATTGGAACAGAGCAAGTGACAATGACAGGTGACAATGGAGTCACCATTCCTAGATGTGTTCAAAAATGTGTGGATGTGGCACTTGAGGACATGGCTTAGTGTTGAAAAACTGGTGGTGTTGGGTTAAAGGTTGGACTTGATATTGAATGTCTTTTCCAATCTAAATGATTCTGTGGTTCTAGGATTATGGTGGCTCTTTTAGACACTTTATTTAAACAGTTTGTTGTTCCCCATTTTCCAGTAGGAAATACTCACACAAGAAAGTAACACAAAACATATAAAAATGCTTAATAAATATATGAATCAGATCACTTTAATAACCACTTAATTGCCTTAAATAAAAAAAAACAACAACTCTATAAAGAAACTAATTAATTAATGTGTCAGGATGCTGAATTTTGCTTTTGTGGGTGTCTAAGTTATTGCTACCTAGATTGTTCTAAAACTGCACAGATATTTTCCACTTTGGGCTTGGTTTTGGTGTTTTTCTGCAGCTCATAGATTTTCCTTGGGCTGTGGGGATAATTCTGCCAAGTGTACAGATAGCTGAGCTAATCATGAGTCTTTATTAAAGGCAGGGAGCCTGAAGATTACAGCTCTAGATCTTCACTTTTCACCTGCGACCTTATTGTGTGGCTTCTTCTGGCTCTTTGTCATTGTGGTGCAATATTTCTCAATAGACCCAGAACGAAGAATGCAAGATCCATTTGACATTTCAAAAAGAATTTAGGCAGGGCAAATTGGAAATACCTGTGTCTGGCCAGGGGACCAAATTCACTGATGCTGTATTTGCAAAGAGTGCAGGAAATCTTTCTTTGCAGGAGGAAATAAAACAAATTAAAAAAAAAAAATCCCATTTTCTTGTTTATGTCTCAGGAGAACAATCTTAGGGGTGCAATGCCATGTTGCTCTCAGTGAGACACCTGAATCCAGTGGATGGACTCCCTGGCAATGGCAGTGGGGTTGGAATGAGATGAACTTTTAAGTCCTTTCCAACCCAAACCATTCCATCATTCTGTAATTAAACATGATTTGTAAAACTACCATTTACTTTGGATATGTCTCAGAAGTTCCTCATCCAAACACAGCCCCATACAAGCACCCTTGGGTCTGCCAAGGTCACAAAACACAAAAACACCTCCTGAATCCTAAGAAACACTTTATCTTGTTCTGATTCATGCATTCAGCTTGACTGAGTTAGAAGTCCCCCTGCTCTCTGCTGCCTGCACAACGAGCCAGGGCGTTGGGAAGCAAAGCAAAATGAATATGTAGCTGTTTCACGGGGTTATAATGGAAATGTCAGAGTAATCTGATCAGATCCATTCCAATACACCCTCAAACCACTCCTGCCATAAGCATGATGAGTGAACATACTGAAATTTGAGCCCAAATTGTGGGACTAATTCTGAGTTTATTGAAATGAACAAGGACAAATGAGGTGCTACTTTCTCTCCCAGACACACAATCAATTTTAGAAGGGCTGCAGCACCTTTATTGTGAGTTTTAAGCTGTAAATCACATCAGAGATTCGACTTTTCACTTTGACTATGGCTACAGTGACTTGACTCCTTGACTCCTTGTGTAGATAATAAAAAAGCAGAGATAATTTGCATATAAACTTAGTCTATTAAAAACAAACAAACAAAAAAAACCAAACCAAACCAAAAAACAGAAAAAGTCCACCAAAACAGAATCAGTCTGAAATCAGCCTGAAGTTCTGGCAGCAGGAACTCTTTGGCACCTTTCTAGGTATGTTTCGTTTTTTTTTTTTAATCATTAATCATATTCAGCATTTACTTTTTATTTGCCTATTTCTGGCCTCACATAACCAGCTCAGCCAAATAAATGCTTGGAAATATTTTGAATGGCAAGAACATTCCTTAGTCTAGAGGGCAAACCATCCTCTTAGGATGTTAGAGAGAGAATTTTAAACACCTGAGCCAAGGACATCCTATAATTCCTGTCTCCCACTTCTTGAATAAGCATTCAACACATGTTAAGTTCTGGGTTATTGTGGCCAAATATTTTCACTGCATTTCCTTCTCAAGAGATTCAGTCATGAACAAGATAATTCTGATTTAATGAAGGTGCAGGGTGGGCTCAACAGATTCTGATTTTATATTAGGGAAAAAAAAGTGAAGGCACTTCGCTAGGAGGTTAGTGCAGTACTGGAACAAATCATCCAGAAATTGGTGGGACCTCAGCCATGGAGGATTTTAGGATTTGGTGAGGCAAAATCTGATCTACTGCTGGGCACATTGTTGTGATGTGCAGACCTCTAGAGGTCCAAGCAGTATTTCCATTTCCATAGGATCCATTTGGCTTGGGATTTGTGCAAGTGAATCTGAGAGGATCCAGCCAGAAATGAATGGGACAGCAATGGGCACACAGGTTCTAAGAACATACTGAGAAGGACCTCATAATTCTTAATGCTAACAGAAATGTATTTTGATCAAAGATTGGATTTAGTTTGATTTTCAGAATTACTAATTTAGAAGAGTGGTTCTCAGATCTCCCAACACGTTTGGTAGAAGGAGTTACATTTTCTATTTTATTCCAGTATTTTGCCTGCTGAACTGAAGGCCCTTTTAGAAATATTTAGTTTAAGTGACTGTAGGTGACAACTAAGAAGTTTTCCTCTAAATGTTGTTAAATCTTCTAAAATATCTTAGACTATTACCAGTAAAGAATTCTACAGCAAATATGTGAATTACTAAAATAACTACAGCAAATAGAGTTTTCATCTCTTTACATTAATGTCTTATTGCTCTTAGCATTACTGGACCATTAAGAAAATGTAGTTAGGGATAATTCCTGAATTTTGTTTTCTTCCTGAATGGTCGTCATGGCAGATTAAACAAAAATAAGATTTGTTTAAATCACAGAGAAAAACACAAAGAAAAGAGACCCAGATGGGATTGACAAATGACCATCACAATGACAGACTGGGACAATTACAGTAACAAGAAGGAGGCAAGATTTTATTTTTCAAGTTCTCTAACAGAGCACTTGTAAGGAAAAATTAAAAGGAAGACATTAAATAAGGGTGGATAGGTCTGATCTTTTTTTGTGTGTCCTGCTATGGAGTAGGAGAACCTGCAAAACCAAGAGATGAACTTAAAAATGGCCCAAAAGAAGTGCAAGGACTGGAGACAAAATAGTGCAGAGCTCAAAAATGTCATTTTACAACCACCGACACCACCATATGGGTAGCATACAGGCCTCAGCTGTTGCTGCTTGCTCTTTATTTGGTTTCAGATAGAAAAATTCAATTTCCACACTTGTCAATCCAGTGTTGTGCACCAGCTTCTAACCACATACACACAAATGCTGTGTAATCGGTTTTTTTGAAAGATGTTACATGTAAACCTGTCAGGAGGAGTTTTGATATCTCTGATTTTTAAGCATAATTTGCATTTTTAAGGCAATAAATAAATAAATACAACTGAACTGACTATAAAAAAACTGTAATCAAGAAAAAACCTTCAACAAAACTTGATAAAAAGCATAAATATATCAGATACCTAGAAATGCCTGTCATGTATATAGAGTAGCTAAGTTTTTCCAGAACTGAAGAGAAGATAACAGCTTCATTCTCAATTGCCAGCACATACACGACACTTTTGATATGAGATGTCCTTCTTAGCTGGAATGTCTGAGAGATCCTCAAAATGGGTGGGATTTTCTTTCAGTTACCTAAGCCTGTTCTCTGTGTATGAAAGAAGGTTAGGAAAAAAGTGTACTCTAAAATCCATTCTCACCTTTAACTTGCAGCTAAAGAGACATCGCATTTTGGGCAGTTACAATTCCAATGACAGCGAAGTCAGAATTAAGGAAGTAAATTCAAATCTGAATTACTGTTAAAGAGGACTGAATAGTTTTTACTCTCGATAAATCCACGTACATGCCTAAAATCCCACCATTTTATTCTCACTTAATTGCAAAAATATCAAACTTTTTTTCTAAGGAGTTGTTCTGAGCTCTTCTCATTTGGCCAAAATGCCAGACTTTTTGATGGACATGGTCCCAGCCTGTGACAGAGACAGGAACACCTATTTCCTTCCCAGCCAAGATCTACATGGCCAGCCTGATAGGAAAAACTTCAATCTACCTGTAAGGTGCACTGAAAGATGCTGATCACATTCACATGGAAGTGACACAGTCAGGTGTGGCTCCAAGTGACACAAAATGCAACCATTCAAGTCTTTATGCTCTTCTAGACCTTAAAGACCAGAGACTATTCCAGTTTAAATTACCTGCTTGTTCATTTCCTCCATGATATTTCAGGATACATGGAGAAATCCCGTATGCAGTTTGGAAATTGGAGTTAGGTTTTCCACACTGCATGGTCTCCCTGAAAGTTGATACTGGATTATATATAAAAGTGGTGCAGCACCTGCCTGGTGTCCCTGAGGTGTTTACCTTGAAAGTAATAAGAGGTACCCATTTGAAGCAGTTTGTGGGAGGGTAATGAGAGTCCAGGGAGCAAAAAATTCAATTATGGGAAGTGTGTAATGTATGTGTGTTTTCATGATTTGTATTGATCCATGTGCATGACAGATTGGTTATAAATTGGGTAATATATTACCTGGTAAATGAAATACACTGGACTGCAGCAGCACATTAGGTGGTGTATTGAATTCTCATGGCCACTGTGACATTTTATTTGTGGGTGTAAGAACCTCTGTTATTTTGTGTGTGTGTATGTTTGTCAGGTGTAATTGCAATTTACAGGTGACACTTGGGTCATTTATGGAAATATTTTGGCACCACAATACATCAGGTCGCTGGGTGCCCTTGCCATGAGTGGGGGGAAAGGATGAGTTTCTCCCTTGGGGAGTCAAGAGTCTCTTGCCAAGCCCACAGTCACACCTTTCACAGCCTTGTCAAAATGAAAATATCTGATGGTGAATACCTTGATACATCAAGTTTCCTTCAGGTCTGAATCTGGGTCATGTTCTTTTTCAAGAGCAACAAAGCCCCCACCACAAAAACAAGCAAACAAACCAAAGAAACCTCTCCAAAATCACCCAAAAAATCCTAAAAAACTTCCTTGTACAGGGAGCATACTCTGTGGATATTTCCCTCAAAAAAAAAAAAAAATGCAAAGGAACAAATTCTATTAAGGAACAAGCAGGAAATGGAGGGTTTTGAAAACCACAAAAAAAAAAAGTTGTTACATTCCTTTTGCAAAGGAATTTAATAAAGAGAATAAAACATTTTTTTTTCTCCTTGCTCTGATGATTTTGGCTGGCAAAAATGTGGAAGAAAATGCCAAAAAGTTTGTTTCTTCTAGAGTGGGAAGTGAAAAGATTTATTACACCTTATAATTTATACGACTTCTTATAGTTGCAAATGTATTTCAATAATCTTTATAGAGCTCAATTATACCACAGCCAATTGATGTGAGTGATTTCAGTACTTCTTAATACGCTGTTTAAAACCTCCAGTGAAAACTTTTCTTAATGCATGGTATAAAATATATGGCAAACTCTGTAACTAAGTCCTGGTTTTATTTTGTAGCTAAAATGCAGAAAGCACAGAGATTGGGTTTGTATTAGTCTATAGAGATGTTTACCTCATTCCAGTCCTGTCAGTATTTCCACTTCCAATTTGGCAGGGGTCTTGCACTGATCTTGTTTATTTGTTTATTTCAGGGAATAATTATTTCTTCTGTTCTTGATTTATGCCTGTTCTTGGCTGTCTGAATGCTCTGTGCTAGACTGGAGGTTTATGCTCATCAAAGTGCATCCTCTTTACTATAGCTCCACTGTTACAGCACTGTGTGTGGTAATTATAAATTTAGTAATTATGGGATGTACTTGGACTGGAGATTTACCACCTCTGAAATACTCTATGGAACTCAAATCCTGACATCAGTATTTACCTGCCTGATCCCTCTTGGAGCATCTCATCTTTTAGACAAACTTTGCAAGAACATGAGAGGGGGCAACACTTGTGCAAACTGTTTCTTGTAAAAAACAGATATGTTTGTGACTTTTCAAATATGTGGTTAGGAACACTTTAAATTGTTGTTTTTACTTAACAGTGTAAGGTGACAGAGTATAATTTTTCATCTGCGAAGGAAAGACTGAATCTAGTTCTCAAGAGGTGAAGCTTCCAAAAATGAAAGGCAAGTCTCAAAAAAAAACCAAAAAACCTTCAAGGTAGGTGCAAGGTAAGTTGTAAAGATGTTTAAGTAAAACAGTATGTCCTTGTTGAACTGAATAGTGCTTTGTAAAGGTGTTAGTTTCCATAATTAGCCCAAGATTTATGATTAGTCCTGGTGACATGAATATCTCCCTTCTGGAGCTCTTGGACTCACACTATCCAAGTTCCCTGCATATCACAGCCTGAGGTGCTTCTACTGCATTTTATTAATGTTCTATTTGTGTTGTGTTTCTCTGTTATGTCAGTCTCCACCAGACCCTGTGGATACCAATTCTCTAAAGAGGAAGAAACTTTGACATCTGTGGTAATTCACACCTCCTGTCTTCAGTACTGTCCCTCCTCTCAATTTTCCTTCACGTGTTATGAACTGCAGCACACAACCCCTGAGAATGACAACCTGTAAGCACAGAATTCTGGTGGCAGGTTCTATTTGTCTCTCCTTGGTCATCTGTACAAAGGAAAGGAGTATTCAAAATTAAATAGCAACCTGTAGCAGTGCTGTGTAACTTGACAAGCAGACATAAGTATATTTAGCAGTCTAATGCTGTCTGAAATTAGATTTCTTTAGAATAACAGTGTTTTCCAGACAAGCAGGAGGATGATGGGCAGCCTGATTCTTTGCAGCAAATTAAAAAGCAAATAGCCTTCAAGATGAGAATAGTTATCTACATAAACAGGATGAAATGAAATTAACTTGGGTCTATTATTTTCACAGAATCACAGAGCTGTTAAGGTGGAAAAGACCTCCAGGATCACAGAGTCCAACTTTGACCAACTACCACATTTGTGAACTAGACCAGCACACTGAATGCCACATCCAGTTGTTTCCTGAACACGACCAGGCATGAGGACTCTGCCCCTTCCAACACCTGACCACTCTTTCCAGGAAGAAATTCTTCCTGATGTCCAACCTGGACTTCCCCTAGCACAGCTTGAGGCATTTCCCTCTGCCTTGTCAGTAATTTCCTGGTAGAAGAGGCTGAGTCCCACCTGGCTCCAATCACCTTTCAGGTTGTAAGAGGGTGTGAGGTCTTCCCTGAGCCTCCTTTTCTCCAGGCTAAACACTTCCAGCTCCCTCAGTCACTCTTCCTATGACTTCTCAGGACTCTTCACCAGCTTTGTTGCCCTTCCCTGGAATCCCCTTTTCACTTTGCCTGAGACAACTACACATTCCATATGAGTAATAAAATATTCCTCAAGATTTTCCTGCCAGGCCACCAGGTATAAACTAATAGGAAAAGCCATAAGGCAAGAGGACGAAGATAGAATTGATCAGGTAAATATTCTTTTTTCAATAAATGTGTGACATCTGCACAGCATTCCCACTGAATTTTTGACCAGTGTATTTTTCTGACCCGCCTTGTCTCTCTGCCTGCTCTGCATCTGGCCAAAATGCACAGTAGCATGGGATGTTCCAGCTGAAACTCTTCTTTTCACTTATATTTTTCATACTTCACTAAAGAACTCCTTGATGTTTTTTCGGCTATAAAAGTAGAGGTCCCATAGTTGCATGACTTTGCTGCCACCAGGAAGTCTCATGGAAACTCAAAGGAATTCTGCTTTGTGGGAGGAATGAAAACACATCAATTTTCAGTCAACTGGTTCACACGGGGTCAGGGTTTTACCTTCCTTTCCACAGTTCTTCTTCCAGGTAACAAGCAACAGGATGAGATGAAATGGCCTCAGGTTGCCCCAGGGGGTGTTTAGACAGGATATTAGGAAAAATTTCTTCACTGCAAGGATGGTGAAACACTGGAACAGGCTGCCCAGAGAAGTGTTGGAGTCACCACCCCTGGAAGTGTTCAATAAATGTGTAGATGCACATTTGGCACATGGTTTAGTGGTGGACCTGGCAATGTTAAATTAATGGTTGGATTTAGAGACCTTTTCCAGCCTCAGTGATTCCATGATTTCATATCTGTACCCTTCTGATTCTCTCTCTGCTGATGGTGAGATGTGGAGTTGGGAGTTCATATCAGCTTGCATGGCATGTTGCTGCATGGAAAGCATATTTTTCCCAATTACTTTGGACACTAATTGAGCTGAACTGAACAATGATGTGTTAACTTGGTTTGCTTGCTATGACTCAAGGATTTACAAAAGATAACCCATTTAGGGCTCAAGGTGCCTGTGCCAATTGTTTTCCTGAACAAAGTATCTTTCACTCACCTTTTCCATTATCCACATAAATTAACTTCGTTGTCTTTGGAAGTAATTGACACTGTTTTTTATTCTTCTATCATCTCATAATTATGTCAGTGTAAACATAGCCAGAGGTAATTAATCCAGTAAAGGGGATAAATTCTGCATGCTGTGCAAACAAAAATTAAAAATCCAGGGAGATTTAGTCAATAACACTGTGAGCTTAGTCATCTCATAAGATACACTAATAGGGATAATATCCAGCTTTGTAATTTATTTTCCTCCAGTTTGCAAGTGTGAATGATTGTTGCCCATAAGTATCAAACAATGGTAACTGATAAACCAAGGCAGCTGTTTATACCTAAACCTTGATTTATTGTAGGCAATGGCTCATAAATGTTAAATTTGTAACAATGACTAATCCACTTGATCACACTCTCAAATAAAGAAGCCAAACTATTTCTGTTCAAATCAATATTTTTTTCTGTATCATGAGCTATCAAAGTGTTGTTTGAAGAAAAGAGCAGAAAAACCTTTCAAGATTTTCTTTGGTAAGCTTTGTCTAAAATGGTTTTGTAGACAGTAATTGAGGCTTAAACTACTTTGTCCATTATCTGATTATCTACTTGCTTGGAAAGCACACAGAAAGAATATATTGTTTAATCAATTTGCCTCCTTTTTCAGGCATAATTTCTCTTTAGACTCTGAGTTATGAGAGCAAGAATTTTGTGTCACATTGCACAGTGTTGGGTACAAAAGTCTCAAACTGCAGATCAAGCTCTGACATGCATTGCAAAATAACTGATCATTAAGAACATTGATTAAAAGTAACAGCTAAAATCATCTGTACCACGTTCAGCTGAGAGCAATAATAAGTAGATGGGAATATTATCAGGTTTCACTTGATATAATCTGCTAATCATGTGTTTTCCCAGCCAGTTACTAAATGTTCTGTCAACTTTTTTTTTGTGGGGATAAAGTCATTCAGAATTTTTTGAGATACAGAATATTTTAAATTAAAACTTAAAGGGCTGACTCTGGAATTCAAGTTTCTGAAAAGATACTCAGATTTTACATTTTTGGCATAAGTGCCTTTTCCAATATAAGAATACAAGTCAAATATAGCTAAATATCTGGGACAGGGAATGGAGAAACACATTTCCTAGTCCATAACACAGATTCCTGAGGAAATCAGGTTTAATAAGGTCCTTCCAAATATTTTCCAGAATTAAAATATATTAAGTTAAACAACTAAGTTAATAATTAAATATATATAATTCAACAGAACTGAAATATAATAGTTGGATACAAATATTCTGAGTTTCAAGTCTCATCTACATGAGGCCATAGAGTAGGTTCATGCATCACAGAAGAAGAGGCTCTTGGTTTTTCATTGGTAGAAAAGTGAAACATTAAGCAGTAATAAGCTATTAGATTACACACTAATTACTAGAACTCACCAATAGAACTGGACAATTTTTCTTGTCAGCCTTACATTTAATCTTATGAATTTTCTTTTTGATAGAAAAGAATTTCCACAAGGATAAATATTCTCATTAAAAGCAGCACAGATTTATCTGCTAGATTGTTTTTAACAGTTTATGGGTGGACAAAACCACAATCCAAGGGACTAAAACCACTCAGAGCTGCATATCGTCCTTTTACTCCCACAAAGACAGCAGATAATGCCAGGTCCTTAAATATGTCCAGCTTTCCCAAAATATTCCAATCCAAGAATATTCTGTTGATCCAACAGACCTGGGATAATGCAGAGGAGAGACTGTTCTGGTACTGAGTGCTCCTCGTTTTCTGTGATGATTAATGTTTTTTGTATTGTCACATATGTCCTGGGTTCAAAACTAACCTTTAACAATGCTCATTTCTTGCTCTTCTGTCTTTGCTGAAGATTATTATTAAGGGAAAACAGGCTCGTCTAAACCAGAAAAAGTAATTTTTAATATTAGAGTTAATTTGGTTTTAAGCAGGACTTTTTTCACACTTCTTTCTCATTCTAGGTAATTTCAAACAATCACAATAATTACAAGTTGTTTTGCATGATATTTTGCTTTCAGTGAGTTTAATGACATGCCTGAAAATGTACCTATTTATTTTTTCTATTTTCATTGAAACACCTAAATATAGTTTTTTTAGGGAAAAAGTCCTGCAAACAATATATAGTGCAATGTATTCTTAATTTATCATATCCCCCAGCATTGCAGATCAACAGTTTCTTGTACATTTCTTTGGCTGATGGCAAACACCTTGCAAATCTGATCATGTTACTGCATCTGTTTTACTGACTGTTTGTGCAGCCAGGTTACACAGCATATCATAAACTAATCCAGAATAAAACAACTCACCAAAATTACACTTAGAGTATATATGAATACATATTTATTAAAAGGGCATAAAACAGAGCTGGAGAGGGACTTTTCACAAGGACATGAAATGATAGCAAAAGGGGAAATGACACTGAGATGAAGGAGGGTAGAGTTAGATTAGATATTAGGGAAAAAACTCGTTTCTGTGAAGGTGGGGAGGCCCTGACACAGGCGGTCCAGAGAATTTTTGGATGCCTCATCCCTGGAAGCATTCAAGTTCAGGCTGGGTGGGGCTTGGAGCAACCTGGTCTGGTAGAAGGTGAATACATATAAGTTCCTTTCCAATTCAAACTCTCCTGATTAAATGACTGAATGATTGTTTGGCATCTTAAATATTTCCTTAATCCAGTTCACCAAACAGTTGCCAATCTGAGTCATTCCATCACAATGCCTGCAGTTGTTGGAACAACCAGCTGGAAACTTGTGGGAAGGGAAGAGGGACTAAATTTGTCTAAGTTAGCTACAGCAGCAGTACCACCGAATGTGCAAGCAAGGAAATAGTTTCATTTTGCTCTGAAAATTAACTTCTTTATATGGAAAATATATGCAAATCGACCAGATGCACTGAGAGGGGAAACATAGAAGTCCTGATTTAGCAAAGTACTTAAGCACACTCTTAAAGTTAATCATGTGCTTAAGTCTATTCACTGAAGCACTTGACACATGTGTGTGCTTTTGCTGAGTTAATGTAATAAAGCAGAGACCATAATGATAGTCCTAGGATAAACAGACAGACTGAGTTGTTAAAAGCAGAGCATGTGCAAGCTTCTGCTTCCTATATCCCATCCTAAAATAGGTCTCTAGAGCAGAGATGCATCTCACGCTGCAGGCACTTCTCCCCTTCCCTTGAGGGAACTCAAGGATTACTTTAGATGAGACAGCAAATGCTCACAAAGCCCACACTCAGTGGCATGAGCTGGCACCATGGGCTGAAAGCTGCCTTGCTTTCAAGCAGCAGCTTTTTCTCCTGGTCAAGGGAGTTGGAAGTTTTCTGGGAGAAATATGCAAAAATGATGTCTCATCAAAAATTTTGATCTCATCCCCTGAGAAGATAACCCGTTCCTCTCAATACTGGGTCCTTGTTAAAAATGAATGAGCAATTGCTGCCTGCTTACTACATGCTAAAAACCCCCAATGAAATGTGTAGAATCATGGAATCATTTAGATAGGGATAAACCTCTCAGAGTTTCCAGTCCAACCATTAACCCAGCACTTTCATGTTCACCACTAAACCGTGTCCTCACGTGTCACATCTGTACACATTCTGAAACCTCCCAGGGTGGTGATTCACCACTGCCCTGGGCAACTTGTTCCAATGCCCAACCACCCCTTCAATGAACAAATTTTCCCTAATATCCAGTCTAAAGATCACAGAGGGGAGGTTTGTTCAGACTAGAATTATTGTTCTTAGGATGAACCTACATGCCTGAAATCAGGCATGCAGTGGTGATTCGGAGAGGCACAGTCACCACAAAATTTAAACCTTCTTAATGGAAAAACATGAACGCTATTTCTCATTAATGAGCATATACATTCCCCATGGTCATTAACTACTAAATGTGTGAGTGAGCCACAGGTGAAGACACTTGTGGGGCTGTGGACTCCCCAGTCCTGGTGATGGTCAAGACAGGCTGGATGGGGCTTTGAACAACCTGGTCTGGTCCATGGCAGGGGGTGTGGAATTAGAAAACCTCTGAGGTCCCTTCAAACCCTATCCATTGTATGGTTCTGTGATTCTAAATTTAGAATTTTGCTTCTAGTTGTCTACAGGTGAAGGAGTTGTCAGAGCTCCATTGACATTCAGGGGAGATCAGGTCCATGTACAGGAGCCTAGAGAGGGAAAGAGCTCATCCTAAAAAAGATTTGCTGTAACTGCTAAATTCTTTCTAGTTTTTCTGTATCACATGGAGTTCATTGCTTTTGGTTTCCATGGAATGCTCACATGTGGGCACTTACCCCTAAATCTTTCACTGAATCCTATCCTGAGCGAGTTAAATTGCTCAAGACACTCCTGTGGAGTGGCACACACAAAGTTCATTTAGTAAATATCTTGGTTTACCTTCTTTCTCTGGGAAGCTGGCAGTGTTGAAGACAGGACACTCCTGGCCAACTGTCAGGCAGCAAAACTCCACAGAGTTGTTCACCTACACCTCCCCAGTGGACAAAAAAAAAAAAAAAAAAAAAAAAAAAAAGAAAAAGAAAAAATAAAAGGTAAAACCTGTAGGTTGAGTTATAGCAGTTTAATAGGACAGAAACAGAAGGGCAAATTATAATAAGAATAAAAGAAATTATGCACAATTTCTCTCCACCTTCTGACTGAGGCCAAGCCAGTTCCTGAGCAGAAATTGCCACTCACTGGTCAACTCCTCTGAGTTTCTTTGTTCAGCCTGGTGCCATAAGGTATGGAATTACACTTTGGATCAAATGTCCCAGCTGTGTCCCCTCCCAGGTTTTTGTCCATCCCCAGTCTACTCGCTGCCAGGGCAGTACCAGTGAGAAGTCCTTGACTTAGTGTAAGCACTAAACAGCAACTCAATCATCAGTGTGTTATCCACATTATTCTCATCCTAAATGCAAAGCACAGCCCTGTACCAGCCACTACATAGAAAACTGACTCTGTTCCAGGTGAGAACAGGGCAATACTGAGCAAGGTGGATCCTGTTCTGACCAACTCTGGCTTTTCTTACATCCTGACATCATGTTGTCCTTACACACAGTCATTGTTCACTTTGTATCCTGTGGTGGGGCTTGTCTCTTTTGTATTTCATTCTTTCACCAGAATTTCAGTTGTTTTTTCAATATCTGCAGTGAAAACCCATCACTTTCCTTCCCTCTCTCTCTTTTTTTTTTTTCTTTATGCAGGATTTTGCTCATTTGGCATTTTCTCAATTTTACCTGTTTCTCATAGCTCTTAGCAACCAAAACCTATTGTAGACTTGAAAACTTGTGCCAAGAGATTCAGAGGGATTCTAGGATGTCAGCCAACTATCATTTCAAGCTTAGATGCAACTTAAAATGTTTTCAATTATTTTTTCCTCCTTTTCAACGCTCTTCTTTCCAGGACTTAATATTCCACCTGCTGTTTAGTCACCACAGAATCATACAATGGTTTGGGTTGGAGGGGATGTTAAAAATCATTTTGTTCCACCTCCTGCCATGGGCAGGTGCACCTTCCACTAGACCAGGTTTATAATAATATACATAATAATGCATGTGCAAGATGCAGGTTAATGATTGTAGACATGCAGTTGAAAAAATAGTACATTAAATTAATTTCAAATAGAGGTGAAGATGACAAAAATAGATGTTGTATCTACAAATAGTAAGTAAATCACCATAAAATGTTGCTGCCAAAAACCCTGTTACAACTGGTGTAAATTTGTAGTATGGAGCAAATAGGCATGGGTTTGATTCACCACTTGTGCTCAAGTTACGCAATGCCACCAAAATATTCTATATAAAAACTGTTTTGTTTACTTTTACCTGGACTTGATAGACTGCAGGAAAACATAAAATCAAATCCCTTTTATTCACTCCTTTATCAGTCTGTTTATACTCCCTTTTCACAAGAAAAAAGGACCTTGAATTTATAAAACATAAAAGAAGTTTATTCTTGTAACTTCCCTCTCACTATAAATTTTACACTGTCATGCCCCTATTGACTTAAGGGGAGTTAGTACTGACTTAATGACCGGTCAGAAAAAGTTCTTTTTTTAACACAGCTGCTTTACAAGGTAATCTTGATGTCTGCACTGGCTACAGGATACCTTTGCTGAATAATAATATTGGACATTTTACTTGGTGCAGGCATAAATGGATGCAACTGCACTGACTTTTCCAACATATATTTTACACACCAAATTTCCTCTGTCTATGAAATAATAATTAGTCATTCATATCCTGTGCATGGGGGAGCTGCGAGCTCCTATCTGAAGCCTGGATGGGTTTTGTAACAACTTAGATGGGAAGAAAGAGCTTTAATGAGAAATCAGTGTGACTGTAAAATACACTAAATTAGGATCTTCAGGAGCTGGTATCTACAGTGCACATCTGAGGAAATCACTCTGGGTTCCTGTCAAAGGTAATAGAGAGCTCATTTGTGTAGTCAACGACTTCAGGATGTGATTCATCTCCTTAAATAGGCACCTGCATTCAGTTCAGTATAAATTCTGTTGACCAGCTTTTTACTGACTGTTTTAAGAGCCTCAAGAACCATCTCTGAGGCAGATGCCCTGCTGCAGATATCTGGCCTTAGGTGGGGGGAAATTCATCAGTGTTGTAAGTCTCTTGTCTGAGGATTCCAGCCTGATGCTACTGCTGTGTGCAGGTTTGGCTCAAATTTGGGGTAAGCAAAGAGCCCTTAGAAAAATTACTACCTTTTATTACAGAAAATAAGGGCTGTTCAATATGTGGACTCTGACAGTTGAACTTTTGTTTATTTTGTATTCAGGGAATCAGAGAATCCTTGAGGTTGAAAAAGACCTGTAAGATTATCAAGTCCAGCCATCAATGCAGCAAACCCACCCTGTTCAGCACTAAACCATGTCCCCAAATGCCATTGCCATAAATTTTTGAATACTCTCTGAGAAGGTGACTGTCCAATCAGGGCTGCCTCTGTTTCCAGACTTCTGTGTGTTTCTTCACCTCAAATCTTACTGTAGCTATATGGAGCTAAAAGGACAAAATATTTTAATGAAGTTACTCTCGGTCAATTGTGCTTTTGGAGTGTTTTTTTTTTCACATGACTTCTTGAGCCTCCTTTTCTCACACAGCAACAAACTGTAGGATCTGTTTGGCTGTTTTTTAATCACCTTCATTCAATAGTATTATTACCTCCAGTCTATGAAAACCAGACTTTCAGCAAAAACATATCTCTGAAAATGCATCAAAACTGTTTTATTACTTTATCACTGCTTAGCTTGGGATATCATGGACTAGTGTGAAAGTGTTCCTGGTAAAAATCCACCACACCACACAAATGTCCCTTTTTCAAATGTCCAAGTCTCACTTCGGTATATCAATGGAACAAAAAAATCATTTTTGCATGCCTTTCATATATGGAGATCTCAGATCATGCTCATTCAATAATCTTTCCACAATCCTTTTTTTTAGTTTAGATGAGAGTCAGTATCTCTTCATCAATGCTGACTTGGTAATGCAGAAGAACATGGAAGGTGAGATTACAGATAATGAAAAGTTAAATATAAGTGGTATTAAGAAGAATATCCTACAGTGTCTGCTTGACATTTAATGTCAGATTTTTTTCAAATAAAGTAAGGTATTAAAGGAGAAAGGTGGGATTTGATTAACAGCTGAATATTGTGCTTGAAATATCAAACCAATGGGCAATTACAGAATCACAGAATAATTAGAGCTGGAAGGGACCTCTGGAGATCATCTGGTCCAACCCCCCTGCCAAGGGAAGTTCACCTAGTGCAGGTGGTGCAGGAAAACATCCAGGTCAGTTTTCACTGTCTCCAGGTGGGTTTATTGCCATGGAGAAAGTCACAACTAAATTCTATGGTGAAGAAACATGGCAGTGTGGGAAAGTGAATTCCTCTACTCTGAGCTGCTGTTCACCTTGTGTGGAATTGCAGAGTAAGACATCAGACTCTGATGAAGTCCCAAAACACAGCTCAGTCTGACATTGCACAGGAATGAAGCCATCAGGTAGGACTTAGGTGAAATTTACTCTGTCAGACATCCCAGCCTGAAAACAAGCAAGGATGGGTTTGGGACACACCTCTTCTATTTTCTGGCTTAAAAATTCATACAAATTTTTCCAAGTCCTATCTGTAAGTAGACATGAAATTACCACTGTGATTCCAGATTATCACCAAACACTTTGACACCTCTGCTAGGTGTATGTTAGAGGAGCACAGTTTGCTTCCATCCCTTTCCTTTTCCAGATTGCTTTCAGATTATTGCTTGCACACATTCATTCATGCAGCTCCAAGCAGTTTGCTGGCTGGGAACTCCAAATTGTCAGTATTGCAGAAGCACCAGTAACCTCAATTTACTTGAATGACCACTGAATCAAATGAAGTATCTGCAATTACACCTGTGTGTGTGTGCTTGGGCCATGAAAGGCAACTTTATTTCCTTGCAGATGAAAAACCTCTCTGTATGTGAAGTATTACTATTATTCTTTCAAACCACAATCCTTAATTTAAAGATCTGAAGTTATTACAATAACAAGACACATTTGTCATCTGCTGTGGGTATTACTTAAAAATGTATGCTTTTCTGGTTTAAATACGCATTCAAAACACTAAAGGCTTTTTGTTCAAACATCAAGATTGGAGTATTACACTGAAAATCCTTTGTAATAATTAATTTTATGATTTCACCAGTAAAGCTTCTTGATCTGAGAACTGAGGGAGGTGTAGGAGATGCAGAGTTTGACTGACAGTTGATTAATCTTTTGGGGGTTTCTCTGCTTTTTTTGCCAGTTCTTTCAGGCTCATGTCAGACTTACAGCTTCAGCAGGACCTGATCCACTTCCAAATGATCTGGATTGCCACAGCAAAAGGAGAGAGGAGGTCAGCACCAATTGAACTGGATCTTTAAAGGTTCAGGTTTTATCCCCTCTCACTTTGTGTAATTATTGCTCCTTGTGTGGTGTGGATCTTGGCTTGTTTCCTCGCAGGGTTCTCTCCTTACCACCATGGTCGTGGCTTCTCTGCTTCGTGTGGCAAAGCTGGGCTGACAGACTGGGCAGACTGGTGGCCACTGTGACACTGATGCTGCTGCTGCCACCTCGGTGTTTCCTGGGAAAACAACAGAAACTTCTTGATTTCAACATGCATGAAATTTTCATGAGCAGTGCATTTAATGCAAGGGAAACAGAGAGACCAGAGATGTTCTCACTTACTGGTGAAATATGATGGTGCAAGAAGGGAACTAAAAGTTTTGATGGCTCAGTGGTCATTTCACTCATGTAATTGAAGCATTTGTACAATATCTGCAAATTATTTATCTCATCTCCTTAGTTTGTCCTGATTTTTTCATTTGTTGACATATCTTTCTAATGCAGTTATCAGTGTGTTAAAAATCTCAGATAAGAACATAAATCAGAAAGAGGATTTTAAAGGATTGGAGTTTTGGCATATAGTCAACCTGCTTTGTAATTAAACCTCGAGTGAAAAGTTGGTTTAATATCTTTTCTAAGCCAGAAATCTCAAAAATTCCTCAATCACAGCAAAGAAACCACCTCGTTAGACATCTCTAAGTTGCAACTACTGCACAAACCAAAGGTTTCTTGTTTATTGGAGTAACTGATGTGTTTACATACAACTGGAGTTGGCTATAGATCATGTCAGGGGTTGTGAAAGATGAGACTATAACCAAAGAGAGAAGACAGTTCTTGTGTTCATGTGCACATTTTAGAATCACAGAATATTTTGGGTTGGAAGAGACTTCAAGGATCATCCAGTTCCAACCCCCAGCCATGGGCAGGGGCACCTTCCTCTAGACCAGGTTTTTCCAAGCCCCATCCAGCCTGGCCTTAAACACTTCCAAGGGTTGGGAATGCACAGCCTTTCTGGGCAAACTGTGCCAGGGCCTCACCACCCTCACAGGGAAGAATTTATTCCTAATATCCCTTCTAACTCTTCCCTCCTTCAGCTTAAGGCCTTCCCCTTGTCCTGTCATTCCATGCCCTTGTCCAAAGTCCCTCTCCATTCTTCCTGCAGGCCCACTTTAGTCACTGGAGGAAGCTCTAACTTCTCCCTGGAGCCTTCTCTTCTCCAGGCTGAACTGCTCCAAGTCTCACAGCCTTTCTCCATGGGAGAGTATCTCCCGCCCTGTCATCAACTTGGTGGCCTCTTCTGGACTCATTTCAGCAGGAAATGTTAAATTTCAGAAGGTCAGAGTCTCCAGGTGTGTCTTGGTTAGCCTTGGGCGCTGAGAATTTATTTTTGTGAGAGGGAGGGTGTACTGATGGTGATTATTTTATAAATTAATTTTGATACATGTGAAAAATAAAGGATGATCATTGTAAGAAATGAAAAGTACATTAGGCTAAGTGGAGCGAGAAGATGAGGGAGTCATGTACAGGCATGGAGAGAGACAGAACAGGAGCCACAGAGCTGCGAGTAACAGGCAGATATTCAGAGAAGAGTGCAGATGACAAAGTGCATGTAACTATTCATTGCCTTTTTGTTAAGAAGAGTTCACACGTCCTCAGACAACCCAAACAGAGACTCACACAATGAGACACTACTGAGGGGAAAACAAAAAAGAACAAGCATGAATGGCAGGGCACAGACTTTGCACTCAGTTTACACTACATTTCAGCTGGCAAGTGAACAGTCTGACATTCTCTAGCTCATTCCCAAAGCAAGAGAGGAAGCAACACAAACCTTTAGTGCTGCCCACAGCAACACTGAGAGCAAGGCTGGAAGAAACGCAGTCAAAAAGTTCTTCTTTCAGCCACAAGGCTGCAAAAACTCTCTGAGAAAAAGATCTGACCAAAATGTCTGCCTGACCACATCTCTAGGCATACCCAGCCATGAAATCTGTGTGTCAGCTCTGTGGAATCTTCCATGCACCTCCACCTTCCACAAGAAACATTCTTTTTTCCCCTCATCATTTGCTGAATTTTAACTGTCAAGGTACTGTGAATTCAGTTACTGGAGTACAGGTATTTAGCACTGTTTGAGGTATTCTGAGGTGTCCAAATGTCCACATGGACTGACAGATATGATAGAGAGGCCACAGAAGACTCACACCCTTCTGGAAAGGGGGCGAGGCCAGAAAACGCCGTAGGAAGTGTCAGATTGTGTGAGTGGTGATAAATGCCATACAAGTCACTGAACTGGCATTTTAAAATTAATCTAAATCTTCCTTATAGAATTTGTCAACTCCCCTTTTGCTTTATTGGAGAAGTCTCCCCTATCATAGAATCTGAGCCATGGAATTTGGACTGTGTTGTTCAGCTGCCTTTTGAATAGAATAGAAACAGAAACTGAGGGAACATGGAAACCTCTGTGCATGGCATCTAAACAGCTTCATATCAGAGCAGAAAGTGAGTTTTTCCCACCAGCTGTGGCCAAAACTGAAATGTTGTTTCACATGTCTGGCAGAGCACAGAGCACTTCATGCTCCTTGAAACATATCTTCATAGTTCTTGTCTTTTCATGGAGTCACAAAATCACAGAATGATCTCAAAGATCATCTTGTTCCAACCCTCTGCCATGGGCACTAGACCAAGTTGCTCCAAGCCTCATCCAGCCTGACCTTGGACACTTCCAGGGATGGGGCAGCCACAGCTTCTCTGGGCACCCTGTGCCAGAACCTTGCCTCCCTCACAGGGAAGATTTTTTTTCCTAATATCAAATGTAAACCTACTGTCTTTCAGTTTAAAACTATTTCCTCTTCTTCTGTCACTCCATACGCCTGTGAAAAGTCCCTCTCCAGATTTCTTGTCAGCTCCCTTCAGGTACTGGAAGGCTCCAATTAGGTCACCCCAAAGCCTTCTCCTTTCTAGGATGAAAACCCCCAATTTTCTTGGCCTTTCCTATTAGGAGAGATGCTCCACCCCTCTAATCATCCTGGTGGACTTCTCTGGACTTGTTCCAACAGACTGATTTCCTTCCTGGGCTGAGGATACCAGAAGTGGCTGCAGAACTCTGGATGGAGTCTTTGGTTTAACTGTGTGGCTCTAAACCTCTTGTTAACCAGTAATAATCCAGATCCTCTGCTGCAGAGTGACTGTCTAGGCTATGTTTCTCATCTGTATCTACAAAAAAAAAATCATTCAACCCTTTAGATTAAAATATGCATTTGCCCTTAGTGAATTGCAGAGTAATACTTTCTACAGTCCACTTCCTCAAGATAATTTTGCTGAGTTTGTGCTAATCTTGTTTTCCACCAGGTCCTCCTGGTAGCCCCACCCATCATAGTGACACCTGCAGATCAGATAAGAATATCTTCTACTCTGTTCTGACTCACTGTGCTCTGCAGACTGATAAGTTCCTGCCAGTTCAGTAGGGCACTCCTGCCGCAGTGATCTCCTGATAATCACACCCTGAACATGGTATTTCTACCAATTATGTATCTACATCACAGTCATTCTGTTTAGATGCTGTTCAGGATAAAAATACCAGAAGTGTCAAACACTTTCCAAATCTAATACAGAGGATGTCTGTTGCTTTTCTATATCTGTGAGGCTTTTACACTCTCAGTATGATTTTAAAGGGCTTGGCACAATTTTGTATTGACAGATCTATTTTATCTATTTTGGCCCTAACTTACCCTTTTGTTATCTTCTAAGTGTTTACAGATAGTTTGATTATTTTTTAGTGTGTTGTGCCAGGAACTGAAGTTAAGCTCACTGGTTTAGAGGTTCTTGGGGTTCCTCTTCTCTCTGAGTTTTAAAGATAAATATTCAGATTTCATTCTGCCAGTTATCAAGAAATGCATTTGCATTTCATAAGTTCTTGGAAATGTCCATTAAGAAATCTGCAGTTACCTCAGATTTCAACATAAGTACCTTATCATGAAATTCATGAGACCCAAGAGACTTGAAAACTATTTGTTCTAACTGTGAAAGCTTCTGCCTTTTTTCATTGTTTGCTCTCAAATTCCATTTGCATATATACTTATGGTGTGGGGCTAAGGTTTTTCCTTTCTTCAAGTAACATGCATGGTCTAGGTTCCTTTCAATTCTGTTCATTTTCAGAACCAATAAAATGCCTTTTTCCAATCTTGACCTTGTGTTTCACAATAATAAGTTACAGCCTATTCATGGATTTCAGAGTATTGTTCTTATTTATTTGCTGGTGTTTGTGTTTTTACCAGGAACTCAGAAAGGTTTCTGTGAGTTCATTTAAGAAATGTTTGGCTGTGCAGAGTTGAGCAGCTGTGCAGAGAAGTCTTTAGCATTTTTTTAACATTTCCCCATTCTCCAGAAATTACTTACAGAGTAATTTCCTCTTTTGAACCTCCTAATCCCTTGCATATTAATTTTTTTTTTATCTGGGGAAATTATCAGAACTATTTCAAATGTTTCAGTGTTTATAGGCCTATTAGTTTTCATTTCATCTCTTTTTGTTTTTATTCAATAACGATTTCTCTGAGCCACAGAACTCAGTTTGAGTTGCAGCCAGTTTCTAGTTGTTCACAGTTAGTAGTCTTGAAAAGCAACATTTAATAAGTCATTGAAAAGTCAGATTTTTAGTTCTTTGCTTCTCAAGGCAAATCATAGAACTTCTACTACCTTGTGTAAAAAAAACATTTACAGACTTTGGTGTGTTACATATGCATACTTTCCTGATATCCACCTTAAATTTTTAATAGGTCTAATTTCATTATTTGCCACCATTTTGCACTATCTTATTTCTACGCTCCACATTTGCAGTCTACACATATTTGCCAGCAGTTGCTAAGTGCAGCTTTAAAAAGCCCAGATTCAGCTTTGTTCAATTTTCTTTGTAACTGGAAAGGCAGTGTGGATCTTAACCTTTTCCTGGCCTTGAACACTTCAAGGAATGAGACATCCTCAATTTCTCTGGGCAGCCAGGCCCTCACCACCTTCACAGAGGAGAATTTCTTCCTAATATCTTAAATAAATCTACCCTCTTTCACTTTAAAACAGTAGACTATGCTCCCTGATAAAGAATCCTTCCGAATCTTTCTTGGAGCCCTTTTAGGTGCTGGAAGGAGCCCTAAGGTCTCCCTGGAGCCTTCTCTTCTCCAGGCTGGACAACCCCAACTCTCTCACTGTTTGCTCACAGTAGAAGTTGTACCATCTGAATTCTTATTCATGTTAAAAAAACCCACAAACATCCAAACAACCCTCTGCACCAGAGAGACATAAATCCTTATCTGTAGAACTGAGTCAAGGCACCAAACAGATCAAGGAATTGGCCAAAGTCACATTCAGGCAGTAAGTGGAACTAGTGGAAGGCCCATGGCAGGAGAGTTGGAAGGAAATGGTATTTAATGTCCTTTCCAACCCAAACCATTCTCAAGTATTCCAGAGAGAATTTTTCTGATATAGCATTTCCTCACTTCTATTGTTTCTACAAGTTCATATCCCTGCAGTTGGGATAGAGCAATAGAAGAAGTAACAACATCATTTTTGTTCTCATTATATATTTTGGAAGCTAACTGGACTTCAGGTAGAACTTCTGTGGCTTAACCACAGACAGCAAACCTGTTCCAAGTCATGTTGATGACAGGCTGAAATTTGCTTGTAACAGATTCAATGATATTGTACAAAATAGATCTGTATTCTTCCACTGCCATGGATAGAGGATATGTAATTAGCTGCTAAAATTAATTATAATCTTGCAAATGGAAGCCAGGCATGTAAAATGTACAAGTATCCAACCTTGTCTGCATCATTAATAAGAGCCATAATTCCTTCATCTGAAATGTGGAGCACATGTGAGTTGTAGTGTGAACAGTAGTTTATTAAATCAAGAGGGCTTGGCAGAGAGGATAAGTCTAGGAATATAGATATGCCCTCACAGGGATAAATTCCTATATTAAAAAAAAACTTTAATTTTTAATTGAAATCTTTCAAAACAATTCAATTTCCTTTTTTCTTTTCTCTCAATTGATTCCTGTCTTAAAAAAAAAACAAACACCATCAAATTTCAAAAAATCAAAAATTAAAATAAGTATTTTTCCTTTCCAGATTTACAGTCTTGTAGAGGAAAGCTAGAAAAAGTGTCTGGAAAATCAAAGTGCAGATGAGGAGCTGTGTGCATTTTCTAGGAGCACACACAGAGATTGACTACTCATGGACTCCAGGAAAGACTTTAAACAAAACCACTCAGGGTAGAATGAAGAACAGAAAGTAATTATAATGCCAAAGGATAAATTTTCAAAGATGCTTCTGGGAATTTGTTGCCGAATTTCCATTAGAGTTAAATATTGTCCTGGTGCAAACCCTGTCTGAGGATCACTGAGTTTAATAAGGTAGAACCAGTGGGCTATTGAGAAAATCAGAGAAGGGCAAAATCTTCCCATAAAACACAGGGAAAGGAGTCATTTGAAGGTACAAGTGTGTATGAAGTACAGGGATGCATGGGAATAGCTTCTCAGGTGAGAATGATTGTGTATTACATTTGTAGCAGTTCTGTGCATGAAGTAAAACAGTAAAGGAAGCAATAAAAACATTTTAACATTTATAAAAACACAGATGCATTACAAGAGTAATATCCCCAGGTGGTATAAATCAGCATACACCCATTTAAGCTAAATTGATAACTATAGGTAAGAATATCTGCCTTGCCTTAACAAAACAGTTTCCGTATTTACTCTGATAATCCTTTCCAGGAGGGAAAGGTTCTGCTTACCATGGGGTGCACTGTTCCAAGAAATCCACAGTATTTACAAATTTTGCATGTTTTGACATGTTTTATAACCAGTCTGGGGCAAAGAAAAATCTCTATTAACTTTATCATTGATTTCTAGGAAAAATGCAGCAGAAAAACTCTGAGGGCACCCAGAAAAACAAGAGCAGCTTAAAATTACTGTGGCGTAGACTTATATCCAAGGCTATACAAAGTGTTTGTTACAGTTTAGGATGGCAAACAAAAGCAGGAATTAATGAATGTATTTTGGGCACGTCTCTTAATAATTCTGTAAATGCTGAAATAATTGACACTATCGTTGCATTTTCCCTGATTTCTAAACCCAGTGATTTCCCAGCCACACTGGAGTACTAAATACAATTTTCCAAGGTCCTCTCCACCTTTATGTAGCTATTGTAAGCTCATTAAATGGATCAGTGCTTTGGATGATGCCTTGGCCCAGTTGAAATCAGTCGGAAAACTTCCATTGACTTCAGCAGGGTCAAAATTTCATTTTCAGCATTCATCTTCCTTTCTCTTAGAAGAATGTTATTTTTAAAGCCTCCCTGCCATGCTTTGTGCCTATTTATAAAGGGAAGATGTCAAAGTGTACCTCTCCAACTCCTTTCAGACCTAGAGCCAGGGGTTATTTTGCCTGACAAAGGTCTTCCCAGCCCGGACACTCAAGGCACTGGTTTCATTAGTGAGAGTGAGCCAGCAATCAAGAGGTCAGCACCCAGTGGGTTTTGAAAACCCTCAATCCTCCAAAGCAGAACATATCCCAGTAGGATTAAGAGGGAATTCTGCCTTCAAGTCCTCTGTATGTTTTATAGCTCCTTTGTATGAAACAACTTTATTTTAAGAGGCTGGGGAATGAGAGCAGATGCCAACAGGTCTCCAGCTAGTTTATCCAAGGTCCCAGGCCTGTTCTGATGTTCCTCAGATATAAAAGAGGGATGGGTGGGGATGGTTAGAATTTTCCCATACGTATCAATAGCCAATTAGGGAACATAACTCAGTTTGATCCACTACATATAGGGAAGGAGTAAATGGCTTGATATGAATAAATCAGTTAAAGAGAATTATTTCTCCCTCTTTAGAAATTATAAATGGTTCTTTCAAGTGCCATTATCGGCTTTAGCGGAAATAAAATCTGACATTTGTCTCTAGAGCCTATTACATTAAAGCATGATTTTTACAATTACATTCTCCAAACTTTTAGTTCACTAATGGCAGGAAAAGAGGCATAAGGGCAACAGTTGGCAAAGAAAGGAAGCTCATTCTCATGCATGTAAAAATTAAAGAAACACTTAGGAAAATTCAGGAAATAGGAAAGGTCATATTCCTGTCTTCAGGACTCTGGATGTAGACAACATTTTTAGACTAACAGCTCAATTTCCTGTAGTTAATAAGAGTATGTGATTACATTTGTTAAGAAGAGAAGAAAACTTCTGGAAAAAATTTGATTTATATGTCATAGGAACTGAAAAAGGCTTCACTGTAGGTTATCATAATTAGGAAATTTTAGATGTTTTTTACCCCTGCAAGTGACCAATATGAAACTGGCCAATGTTCTCAGAAGGATCCTGTACCAAATGAGTGATCACTGTCGTTCACTCTGATGGGTCTGATGGTTTTCCTTAGTGTCTAATTGTCCCAAAATAAAAGTTACTGACTGTTGTATTTCTATACATAAGACAAAATTGGTTTTAAAATTCACCCCTCTTATTCCATATGAATCACTCTAACTCACCTTTGGAACGAGTACAGAGCTGATGAAAACAATGCAATCCTACACCAGCTTGTAAAGACATCAGTAAAACAAGCATTGTAAAACCTCACCCTTCACTGACTCAAAGAATGAGAGAAATTATTGGGGTTGGAGGGGATCTTTGGAAATTTTGTAACCTGCAGGACAAAAAAACCAACCTTCTCTCTCCTCCTCTTCCTTTTCCTCTTCCCCTTCCCCTTCCCCTTCCTCTTCCTCTTCCTCTTCCTCTTCCTCTTCCTCTTCTCTTCATCTCACTAATCAGCCCCAGCTCCCAGTCTCTCCTCACAACAGAGATGTTCCAGACCCTCCACCACATTTGTGGCCTCCACTGCATGGTTATTTTAGAATTAAATCTTTCTCTGCTGCAACTGAACCCTCACAAATGCCTTTACTGGTAAAAGAATCTTCTGCAGATCTCATCCTTACAGATCTTCACTGTTAGGACAAAGCATCGATGTCTTAAAAGCATCTGCTCATGCCAGGGCAGCACCAGTGCACCCCAGGGAAAAGCACAAGGGGCCAGAAGACCTTGTAATGAATGCTCATCTTTGGATAACACTTCATCTTCACTTCCCTCTAATTAACACTAAAATAAGTACTAAGAACAGACTGCTTTTACATAAAAAGGAATTCCTGATAGAGATTGGCATTTATAATTAATAGTTAGCTAGCTCAAGTGCTGGGTCTTTACTTTTAAGTGCTCCATTATTATAATTTCTCCTGAAATTCATTGTAATAACACTGATCACAAAGAGGCCATTTCTCTTTGGTTTAAAGAGCTATTGCCAGTGATGCCAAGGCAAAGATTTGACCTACATAAAAACATAAGGGCACGGGCATGCTTTAGCACTTGGACATATGGAGCTACAAGAGCCTTGTGGATCACGGTGACAGCACTCAGCTATGCAGTTGACATGAAGGAAATTTTCAAATTCCCCCTTCTTACAGAAGCTTCTCCTGACTTAATAGTGTTGAGGTGTAACCATCTGAAGTCTTGCCTATCTCATTTGTATTTAAACATTCTAGCTAAAAAAACACTGAGGAATTTTTTATTATGAAAATACTGGAAGTGCTGGGCTTGTGTTTGACCTCCAATTGTTTGACAGCAAGGAGGGAATTTTCTAATCCCCTCCAGTGTCACTGTTTACAGGGCGATGAGATAAAGCCAACAACCCCTTCTGGAAGAATGTCTTGCTGATCTGTGTAATAGCAGAAGGTATTTAGGGGTCACCAGAATTAGGAAAACATAACATGTAAAATGTATAAACTATTAAATGTACAAAGCAGTCAAGCATTCACTTGGACAATCTTTGATCCTATAATCTTTGATTAAGAACTATGGACAATAAAGTTAAAGGTTAATTAAGGAGCAAAACAGCCTCACATTTGTAAAATATACAATTACCTGCTTAAAAATCCTGTAATTAGGAAAATAATCTAATAATGGTTCCTGGCCCGAGGCAGATGCAGACTTCTAAGCTAAACTCAGTTTTTTAAGCTAGGTAAATATCTCACCTAACTCACATGCCTAAGTGATGAAAGGTTTCAAATAATAATGTGCTCCCAAGGTGAAAAGGGACTCCAATCTCTTTTAGTGCTGCTACAGACCTCTCAGAGATGACTGCTACAAAAATAAAACCAATCTAATAAAACCAATGTCCAATTTACTTAGACTTGCTGAGGGAACTCCCTCAGAGCTTATGTAGCATATGCAAGTTACAGGATCCTTCATCACTCCAGTATATGTGGATGAGAAAATATGAGCAGTCAAGTTGAAATGACCTCAGATTTCAACTTTTTTTCTCAAACATCTCATTGAAAATAAAAACAAATGGAAAGGGGAACAAAAATATCAGTCTGGATTAAATTTCTCGCTGTTGGTTTCTGTAGAACTTAAGAGAAAAAATCAACCCAAGCAATATTACCCATATAATCTGTTTATAAAACAAACCACAGACTTTTATACACTCTGACAGACTGTTCCACTACAAAAAAAATTGTAATTTTGTGCCTAGTAAAACTGGATTAATCTTGCCACGTAGCATGCACAATCCTAAATTATTTCCAACTTTCTCTCAGAAATAATCCAAAATCCATAATAGAAACTGCACATTCAATTTTTGTAGCACCTGAAGATCTCATAGCATATTCCTAAATAAGATTCCAAGTTCATGTGTATGAATAGTTCACCTTTAGTTTTGCAAGGGCAAACAGAGAAATGGAGTAATTTATTTAGCTGACATGGTGAGGGCATTGACTTTGCTGAAAATAGAGCCCAGATCTCCTGGTTCACAGCCCTGTGCTGGAGAGAGCACAGTTCCTTTCACAAGTAACCTCCCAAGAAGCCCATAAAATTCCTAAGTGGCAGCTCTATATATAATGCTGATCCAACATTTGCCGTGGGTAATGTTTTACAGTAGATCTGTTGCAAATCATTTCTTTTAAAGCATTCCTCTGTCTGAACCTAATGATTTATTCAGTCTTTGTTGCCTAGTGTGAATCTTCCTTTGAAAAAACAATATGCAAATCGATAAAAATGCAACTTCAGGGGTTTTCTTTCCTTTTTTATTTTTAATTTTATTTCATTTTATTCAAATCATAAATCTTTACATTGTGGGAAGGAACATTAAGAAACCTGAAGCAAACACTTTCTAAGCTAATTTATTTTAGCCTACAAATGCTGCATTTTCTCTCCCCTTCAGAATTTTCTGTAAAAATGAAAATGGCAAAAGGAAAAGATGCCAAGAAGGTTTTTAAGGCAGTGTTTGGAAATGGGAAGCTGGAGAAGAAAATGGCATCCTTCTGGTTACAGTGTTTTACAGATATTTGCTAATCTTTCAATTGATCAATGTTAATATACCTGCCTATAGCCCACAATGAGACACAGGATTCCCAACAAAAAAAGTTATTTTTGAAAGGCCAAAAAGGAAATAAACATTGCTCCAGTAAATAGACAGCACAAAATATCCCTGTCCTAAAGCAGAGGGCTTGAGAGAAGTAGAGGTTTTTGGGACATGAAAGAATACCGGGCAAATATTAGAACTGAACTCCAACCACACAGAGGTATAATTAATTTAATTGATGTTAGTTCTCCAAAAGCCAAGTTTGAAACTAAGTATATCAAAGGGGAAATGGTGATTAGCAATCCTAAATATCTTTCTGGGATAATGGAGGCTGGGAGATTGAAGGAGAGAAGATTAAGATTAGTTATAGGGAGAAATTCTTTACTGCCAGGGTGGTGCGGCACTGAGACAGGTTCCCAGAGAAGTTGTGGACTCTCAATCCCTGAAAATGTTCAAGACCAAGGATAGATGGAGCTTGGAGAAACTGGCCCAGTGGAAAATGTCCCTGCCCGGGGTAGGGGTTTGGAACTAGATGATCTTTAAGGTCCCTTCCAACTCAAATCCATTTTAATGACTCTATAGGATATCCTTGAGTAACTTTCAGCAACTTTCAGGTTTGAACTTCTCTTTTAATGGAAATAGAAGTAATATTTCAAGGTGCGCAAGAATTCAAGTCTTCCATTTGAATATCAGTGATTTATCTATGCTTTAGCTCTGGCCAGTTGCTCCTTTTCTATAAATTATAAATTATTCCATATGATTTAGAAAAATAATCCTTGCTTAAGTGGGATCAGACACTTCAGCAATGGAGACTGTGGCATTAAACTAAAAGGAGCTGCAGTAAAAACTATGCAAATAAACTCTATAAAACAGTTCACACTGGATTGTCCAAACGTGTCTGGAGAACAAAACTGGGAAAACCTTTCCCTTTCCTCAGTCAACCATGAAAATGCACCTTGTAACAAGGCTGGTACATAGAGAAATGTAACTTGCCCTAAGCCTACATCTCTCAAGCAGACAACAACAGTGCTGAAAAAGGAGGATTTACACTCCTAATAAAGGTGGTGTGTCCCATACTTATTTTTTCTTTGGTCTCACTGTATTTTGATGTCTCTCTTTCTGCATGTTCATGCTCTGTTGGTTTCTTGCTCATTGATGGCTGTCTGCTAAAAAGAATTCCTCTCACTTGCCTGCATCTTTCAGAAAAAAAAAAAAATCAAAAGGAAAGGAGGAAGAAAAGGCTGACTAGCAAGAAACTGACTGAGTTTCTCAGAGCACCTCAGGCTTTAAATATAACTCATGAAAGGGAATGCACTGATCAACATCAGAACTGGGTTAGTAGTGCTCCCAAGCTCCTGCATCTGTGTTTTGGATGCAGCCCAAGTCTGTGGGGTTTAGAAACAGAGCCAGCTAAACCCATCTCACCTAAACCTTCCTTTAGGTGGTCTAGAATCCCCTGTACCTGGGTAAGAGATGAGCTGACCTGGAGACCAAGAGAAAAGGCTCTCTGGACATGCCATAACACACACATGTCACAGAATTTAGACTCAATCATTGTGATTAAACATCACTTTTAGACAATTACTCTTATTCTGGATTCCAGCACTCCCAAGGCAGTGCTGCTCTTGAAGATGACACCAGTGAAGAAATAGCAATTTAATCACTACTATAGACTATTATTATCTTAATTTTAGAAGGAAAGATTTCATGCTTCAGACAATCTTTATTTCTCAGGGGAAGGTTAAAAATCCCTGGGATTGCTCCTGACTTCTCCCATTTTCTTCTCAAGTTACCATGATCTCCTCTTTTCAGTTTTGATCAGAGCTTCTCTACAAACTGATTTCATACAGAGCCTGGGACAATTGACTTCTCATAATTTCCTTCTAGGAATAAACAACCCAAAGGCTTTTGCAAATAATTTGTTGAATGGGCTCCCATCTCATCCTGCACACATTTTTACCTACAGTCATTGATTTTACCTCTTTTTTTTAAGAGATGATGTCCTAGCTTTTGTTTAATCTTGGCCTTGCTAAGCACTTGACGTGATGTTGCTATGCCTTGGTTTACATATTTTAAATTTAGGGATGATAATTTTAATAATGACCTATTTCTCTCCTGGGGAAACCAGAAAATTAATTAATGAATGTACTTGCAACTGCCCTCTGAGAAGGAAGAAGAAGAAGACTGCTGGTTCTGACTAGATAGTTACAGAGGCCCCAGGAAGTGAGAGCTTAATTTTTCAAGTGGTAGCCAGATATTAATATGAGGATTTTATAGAGCTTTGTTTTAAAATATGTATTTTGGACACCTGTCTTTTCAAAAGAGCTTGCCAAAGAATTTTTAGCAGAAAAACAATGAGAAATGGCTGTCAAATGAACCTGGATGTCATTAAAAAGAGAGGAAATTTAATGCTATGACTCATACATGGAGCTGAAATAGTCTGTCACAGCAGCCCAGGGCAAGTGTAGCTTATTCCTGGCAGCACAAAGCCCAGCTGATTGATCCTAAAGCCTTCTGAATTCAGCAGAAAGACTCCCAAGCTACCTCAGACTAATTAGTTCTTCTCTTGGTCTGAATATTGTCAGTCACAAGAGGCTTTGAATAACAGGACTTAGAATTGCAGGCAGGGATAGTGAAATACTGAATTTTCCCGGCCCACCTGAAACATCCTGACATCCTACAGCAACGCTGACTACAGCTACAGCAAGGTGTTGCATAAATTATAAGTTTATCAAAGGGGAGAGCAGTACAGGATGTGACTCTTTGTGTTAATGTCACAGCAGGGAAACCTGCCAGAATGATGGGAATTATGCTAATATATGGGAAAATTTCAGGATTTTCCTTACTCTAAAAGTTTCTCAGTGCCTGAAGGGAGCCTGAAAATTCTTTGTGAGAAGCCTGCCAGAAAACCAGCTCCCAGAGCATTGTTTTGGGTCTCTGATGCCTCCAGTGCAATCTGTGGCTTTCTCTGGCCCCTGCTGCAATGCCAAAGCCACGGCCAAGGCTCGGGCACGAGGCTGCAAAATCCCAGAGTGCATAAAAAACTCAACTGCAGCTCAACATCATGGGCTGCCTGCTGGAAACAAGGCAATTCAGCCACCCTGTGCCTCAGCCCCTCACATCCTGGTCTCTCTTTATCCCTTTGCCTTCTCTGTCTTGGTCACTGGCATGTAGGGACAATGACCATTTCTAATTTCTCCTTGGTAGCTGCTGCATTTCATTTCCTCTTCCCCACAGGATGATTGCATTAAGCCAACGGATCCACCAACTGATTTTGCTTTATTTTTATTCAGGCAAGAAAACATGCGAGGGGGTAAGTGTTTGAAGCAGGTTTCATTTACCAGAAGGTCAAGGATCCTCACCACAGCTTTTGAAGGCAGCAGGGTTTTGTTTTGCAGAAGGTGCTCCCTTTCTTGCATCTCTGCTTTGTTATTGTCAGGTTATAATGTTACCTTGCATTTTTACCACCCTTTATAAAATCTGCAGGCTGAATTCCCAGAAGTGAAAAGCACGCACCTCAACCAAAGTCAGGATAATAAAGGCAATGCACATTAAATAAACATCTACTTTATTAGACATTATTTAGTATCAACTTTTTATTATCACTTTGCAATATTATTTATTATCAGACTTGTTTCCTCAGACATTATGAATCCTCCCTACATAAATGGATTTGGACATACATTACACCCCCAAGGCAGCAAGATGAAAATATGAAGAAGCTTAGATGATATTTTCAAGGCACCTAATTAGTTCACATCCAAAAAGCTGTGATACAATGGATCTGTTGTGTATCTTTGACTGATAGAGAGGCAGTGCCAGACTGGGGATAATGACAGGACCCATCTGGTGCACAGGGAGGTGGCAGCAGGCTGGAGATACCTCGTGATGGAGCGACTGTCAGAGGTTATGGTGATGCAAAAGCTCATCTTACATCAGTGGCTGATGTGGGGTTCAGGTGCACAAATCCCTCATGGAAAGCATGAAATTTGACCTGCCAAACCTCACCGGTCAAATCCCTCTTTTCAGGAGCTTTCTCTGGCTGTAACTCGAGGCAGGAGGATGAATTGTGGCACCAGCTTTTGTATCTGGCTTGGATGTGATGGATTTGGGCAGGGGGATAGGAGGGAGATGTTTTCAAATCAAGACTTTCTGCACATTTCTCAACAAGCCCTAAGAAAGAGCTGGAAGGAGTCTCTGAGCAGGTGCTGCTCTCTCCACTCTATCACTCTGCCCTCTGGAGAGAAGGAGATCATCACTTTTAAGCTGCTGGGCTCATTTTCCATGGATTGGAAGGGGGGAACAGTTTCTCTCTGCCTACAACCAAGAACCAATGACTGCCCACTGAGGTATGGCCTAATTTTCTACCCTGCTACCTGCCTCAATCACTCAGACATCATGGATACATGGAAATACTGCCATGGTGTTAGAACATGATGGATGTCATGGTTAGTGAGTCTTCATTTTCATGGGTAATGAGCAGAAGAAGGCTCTACATAATTCTGCCTCCCTAAAACAATGGTGAGGAGCTGAGACATGCCTAAATAATGTTCTTTCATAATGTTGTTATTTAGCAAGAATCGATGTTCACACCTGTTTATTTCTCTTTCAGACACAAATGAACATGATATGTGCAATTAATATAGTTAAACTGAAAAATAGTCCAGTATTGATTAGCCAGCTTTCCATTACACTGCACAGCATCAGTCAATCTCTCCCAGACACCAGGAGAAACCTAATGGGCTTTTATTCACCACAGACTTAAGAAATTCCCGTGGGAAACTTTTTTCAACCCATACCACTAAATCTCAGGAATTTTGTTTCATTCCACTAGCAAATATCTTCACTGCCTGGACTATAAGTGAGAGTCACATCCCAAATGTTAGTGCCATTTTTCAGAAGTGTTTGGTTCCCAGCAACCTGGTAGCATTGCTGGAATTTTGGCCTTATTTTATGTGTTTTGAGGTGTGTTGAATATAAAACCCAGGTCTGATTCCAGTTTCATTTTCCCAGGTCGAATTCCAGTCTCATTTTCTGTTCAAGCTGTTAGAACCCAAGCTCTCTGCTTTTCGTCTCTCTGTGATCTAAATCCCCAGATTGAAATTCTCAGGTCAGAGACAGGGCTGAATTGGCTCCAGATGGAAAGAGAGACAAAATACAGCACAGATGTATCTAAAAAGCTGCTCTGAGCTCTCTCTCATTTCTGACCTGCTGCTGGCTTTGCTTGTTTGGACGTCAGCATTGGGCATAATTGCAGCTGCCATCCTACAGCAGTTTCATTGGGGAAGAGAGGGCTTTGGGAAGGAATTGTTGTGCAGACCTTCTGATTGCTGATTTGCAGGAGAGCTCAGTCCAGCTGACAAGTGACAAAATGCCAAAGGTTTCACAGGACATAATAGAATTCTAGTTTCACAACAGAAACAGATGTTGTCACTTAGGGTGAAAATATCACACAATTTTTCATAGAAGATCCTGAAGTGGAAGGGACTCAATGAGTCCAACTCCTGGCACCACACAACTGGAAAGTTAAATGCTGTATCCAAGACTTTTGCCCAAACACTTCTTGAAAATTGACAGGCTGAAAGTCATGACCACATTCCTATGGAGCTTGTTCCAGAGGTTGACCAAGCTCTCAGTGAAGACCTTCATTCTAATATTCAATCTGAACTTCCCCTGACACATCATTTAGCCATTCCCTCACATGCTGTCACTGAAGACATAATCACCTTTCCCTCTCCTCTATTTATAAGAAAGTTCTATGAAGTAATGAGTTATTTTTAATTTTTTTTATTGTTACTATAATAACTAACCTTTAGTAAATATGCAAAAAGGTACTTTTTTAAAATCACTTATAAAAACAAGAGTAAAACCATGAATATCAAGTTGTTTTTAATAAATAAATCAAATAGCCATGGTTTTCAATAACTTTTTGAGGATTTTGGTTCATGGATTCTAAGAACCCATGTCTAAAGATGAATACTGGAGATAACATTAAAAAATGAAGGGTATTTTGATTTTCAGTTTCTATTTTGCCATGTGATCTATATTTAAGACCTCTTTAGAGGCATACAACCTCCAGTGGAAAATGTTCAGGGATCCTCAAAACAAAATGGGTTGGAAAACAGTGCAAACAGCATAGGAAATATGCCTTGAAGTGATATACAGTAATTCCACTACTAGAAGGCCTCTGTGGATTTAAGAAATCCCATAAATGTACTTTAACACATTACAAAGAAACTAAAATGTAAAGACCCAGTCCAAACTCCCCCTGGTCATGTTGGAATTTACTAGCTCAATGAGTGGTTTAGTGAAGATTTACGATCTCAATATTGTCTGGAATTCATGGGTTTCCCATAGATTTTGTTACTCCGTGTTCTTCAGATGCTACACTTCCATTTCTAGAATGATGAAAGTCCTTTATCTCTGTTTGCTCAAAAACAGATGTGGAGAGGGAAAGCTGCCTGGATTTGTAAAACAATAATTTTGGAGGGCAAAATGTACTTTTTCTAAATACATAGATGGAAAGGATGAAGCGAGCACGTGCCACAGGATCTTGTGAAACTTCTCCTGAAGAATCAGCCCAGTTTTCTTGGTCAGTGTCCCTCATGGAATCAAGTGTAAACACAGGAGTGGAGATGTAAATGGAAGGTAAATGTGATCCCTCAGCATCTGTCTCATATTCAGGGATCAAAATGCCAGAAACCAGCATAAATTTACGAGGCTGCCAAAGAGATAACATAGCACTTATTTTCCATCTTAGATCAGCCAGAATGTGTGCACTGTCAGCATGGTGCCAAGTTCCTTCTCCTGGCCCATGACCATGGGGATAAGGTTACAGGTCATCAGATGCTTGAATTTCCCCATCCATGGGATCTCTGCATGGGAGGCACAGAGTGGGAAGGAGGAAGAAACTCTGTGCTGTTTCTGTGGGGTCACGCCTTCTAACCATTCTGGATGGCCGAGACAGAAAGTCTCTTCCATGACACAGGATCACAGAGTCACAGAATGGTTTGGGTTGCCAGGGACCTTAAATATCATCAAACCCCTGCCATGGGCAAGGGACACCTTCCACTATCCAGGCTGCTCCAAGCCCTGTCCAATCTGGGCTTGGACACCTCCAGGAACTGGCCATCTCCAGCTTCTCTGGAAAATTTGTGTCAGGGCTTTACCACCCTCATGAATGTTTTCCTCATACCTAATTAAACCTACTTTCTTTCAGTTTGAAGCCATTTCCCCTTGTCCTGTAACTTCAGGCTCCTTAAATAGTCTCTTTCCATCATTCTTTTAGGCTCCCTTCAGGTACTTAAAGGCCACAATCAGGTTACCAGAAAGCCTTCTCTTTTCCAGGCTGAGCAATCCCAGTTCTCTCAGCCTTTCCTCGAAGGAGAGGTGCTCCATCCAACAGGTCCATGTCCTCCCAGTGCACGTTACAGCCAAGGGAGCTGAAGAGGCTCAAGAGGGTCAAGCACTTTTAAAAAAATCCCAGACAAAGAGATGCAGCTTTAGTTTATGAGATTTCACAGGACAAAAAGTACAAGGCAATGAGGCAACAAGGCCTCAACAATATCTCACCAACAGACATTGCAAACTCATCAGTCCTGCTTCTGCCACTCACCCAAAAGAATGGGAACTGTTATTCCTAATTACACAAGAGCTGAAACACAGTTAATCAATTTACTTTGAGATACAGGGCTTGTTCCTGGGTGCAGAGAATTAATTTTCTCACAGCAATGCCTGGGAAAGTAGAAGATTGGTTCTGGTTGATATATGGTGTCAGCATTTTTTTATTATTATTTCACTAACAACATCCATTTAATCACAAGTCATCTAGAAATTGAATACAAAAGGAAACCTTTCATTATTCATAGATAGTATCTTCCCCAGTCACAGATTTGTTTGGTTAATAATAACTATCATAAAAAAATCCTGCTCAGGATACCCTCATAGCGTATCTTATTTCTTTCTTTTCTATTTTAATACCTAAAGGGATGCTGAAGATGAGCTAAAATTTTCCTCTGCTGCTTTTAGCTGGAGGATAGAAGTTTGGGGTTTTTTTCAGATTATCTTTCCTTCAACATGTGGCAGTTTGATTTTGTGTATTAAAATACAGTATTAAAAGAGTGACAAAGTTTCTGGTCTCTGCAGTACAACCACTGCTCATGGTCTTGTTGCTGCTGCTTGTGCACAACTTGTGCCAAGGCTGACCTAGGACCTCCACAGGAGTCATTAAGAATTTCATGTCTGAACTTTGACAACAATTTCTCAATAAAATACTGACACATGTCAATCTGAATTTTCCTAAGTTTTCAGTGTCTTGCTGTCAAAGCCTGAAAATGTGAAAGGGAAAAATTATTTAATTATTCTGCAATTTCTGGCAGGAGTCACTGATGGCTCTAGATGATTTGTCCAAGCCAAATTTTTCCAGAAAAAAAAAAAAGAAAAATTATAAAGAATTATCCTACATAAAAATTCTACCTCTAGGGAAGTAAAATAAGAGTTATAAGACAGATAATTATCTTCAAATGCTAATGATGACTAGTTTCTCCATGAACATAGTGCACATAGTAAGCCTCAACTTTCTGCTTGGGATTCTGGAAAAATTTGTTTGGTAATGCTTGTGAAGTCCTTTAAAATCTTCAGCCATAAGAAGAGTAAAATGTAGCAATTGCTTTTTCATGACCTAGAAATAATAAGCAGCAGATCTCAATTATTTTTTTTCTTTTCCTCCAAGAATGTTTCCTCTTAAGTTATGTATTTAATCCCCTCTATATACCTACTTAGATCTCTTTTTCTTAACATCCACATCACCATTTTATCTTGGCACTGATGCAGAGACCAGAGTTTGCTTGTTTCTTTCCCTGACAACTTCTTTAGCTCATTAGTATTGATTTAGGAAGTATTGAAGATAAATTAAGAAGTGGAGTCGGCAAGCAATAAGGTGCCTCCAAGGGTTTCAGGCCATGAGATGAACTACTGGCAGGGAAGAGGTTGGAGCAGGGATGTTTCATGAGCTCCTTTTGCAGGAACTGCTAAATTTCCCCAGGTATCTTCCGTGAAAGGCAGAATTTATCCACTGCAAGCAGAAACAGCTCAGTGAGCTGGTCCATTTGAGGCAGGCCCCACCTGAACCCTGATTTCACCGACCACCACTGCTCATACAGATCCAGCAAGATCAGAGACTTGTGAGCTTTGCCCTTTGAGCATTACACATGGGCTTAAAGCAGCATTCAGTGCACAATTTCTGCGATAGTAATAAGTGCAGAGCATGAAATTATTTCCTGGGGTGAATTTATAGAGTGCTATTGATTCCATATGTATTCTAAAGTCCATCCTTAATTCCTAAGGACTCCTTAATTCTCTTGCTTCATGGCAACCTTCCTAAGGAGAGAGGCAGTGCCAGGTTTTGCAGCAACATAGTGAGAAAAAGCAAGAATTAACCTGACCAAAAATTAACCTGAACCTTAACCTTAACACAGTGCTTTACAGCACCAGCTTCTTAGAGAAGGCTTAAAACCAAGTTTTTGCGTGTGCTGTGTATACCTGTGGTGCTATAACAAGAAATAAAGGTTGTAATAACAGTAATTAAGGATTATAAGTAATTGATATAGCTGCAATTTTTTGGTAATAGCAGTTCCTATTCACTGCAGAAACTTTTCCAAGACAATTATGCTTATGTCAGATCAGAATCTGATGGGTAGGAATATTATTCTGATTCAAATACAGTTCTTATCCACAAATATCCTGTGTCTGTGCCATCAAGAAAACAAATGACCACTGTACAGGGTGACATTGAAGAGATATGTATATGCTAGGCAAAAAAATACATCTTATTCTTGCACTGATGGGTATAAAAATATAGATCTACTATTCTAAAAACTTGCTTTAGATATTGTAATAATTTAAAAACTTCAGTCCAACTCTACTAAGAGTGCTGCAGTTGTACTTTCCTCATGTTAGAAAAGTGGTTCCACTTCATCTGTTGATACACAGCACAAGGACATTTTACTTGACCAAAACCAGAAGTGGCTGTGGCTGAATTTTTTTGCAATTTAGTCAGCTTTGTGTAGTTTCCTTTGTATCCATTACTTTTAGAGCGCACCTGAAAACTCAGCATGATTTGTTTCCACACTGTGAAGAAAAATGCTTTCTCCAGACAACCTTTGGAGAATCACAGACACACAGAGTGGGTCAGATCACAGTGGGGTCATCGGGTGCCACCTCCCTGTTCCAGCAGGGCACAGGCACAGGATTGTGTCCAGGTGGCTCTGGAATATCTCCAGGGAGGGAGACTTCACACTCTATCTGGACAATCATTTCAGCACACACTGAAGAGGTTCTTCCCCATGTCCATGTGGAACTTCCTGGGATCAGTTCCTGCCTCTTCCTCTGGTGCCATTGCTGGGCCCCCCAGAGCAGAGCCTGGGCCCTGCTCGGAGCCCTCCCTGCAGACACTGACAGGGATGAGGTCTCCTCTCAGTTTTCTCTTCTCAAGGATCAGAAGGCCCAGATCTCCCAGCCTTTCCTTGTAAGAGAGATGCTCCAGTCCTTTCTTCACCGTCACAGTCCTCCCCTGGACTTGCTCCAGGAGCTCCACACCTCCCTTCTCCTGAGGTGACCAGAACTGGACCCAGCACTCCAGATGTGCCTCACCAGGACTGAGCAGAGGGGTGGGATTGTCACTGTTGGACATGAAATGAGTACACAGAAGCTTGGTAAGTTCAAAAGAGAAAAAGACTCAGTTTTATTCAAACATCTGGTATTTATAGAATTCCAAAGGTGACCGTGGATTGGAGGGTGGAATTACCACCTCTCCAACCACACTGGTCCAAAGATCAATCAATCATTTCTGTCCACCCACAGAGAAATATGGAAATTATTCTATTTATACATGAAATTGTGTGGGAACTCTGACTCTCAGATATGTAAACATTATCAGAAGGCTAAAGAAGTTTTATGAGAACTTTAAAACTTTCAAAAGAACTATAAAAGAAAACACTTTTAAAAAGCAGAGCTACATCTCACCCTTTTTCTGTTAAAAAAGAAAAGAGAAAAAAAGAAAATGAACAATACTGAAAAGGAAAATTTAAAACAGGATCACCTCCCTTGACCTGCTGGTCATTTTTTCCCAAAGCCCAGGATCCCACTGGCTTCCTAGTCCCCAGGTCACATTGTTGGTCATGGGCAGCTTGTTGCCCACCAGGACCACCAGGTCCTTCCCATGGAGGTGTCTCCAGCAGCCTGTGCTGGTGCAGGGCGTTATCAGGTGTAAAAACCTTTAGGGAAGACTGAAAGAAAATTGGACACCACTCTTACCCTTAGGTGTTCACGGGCATGCTGTGCTCTTTGGGGCACTCTGTGGGTGGCTTGGAGGCCATTCATGAAAGCAGGAAGTCTGTCTGGGGGAAATCAGGCTGTCTTTTAATACATATAAAGGAAATTTGGGGTTGATTCGATATAGCAAGGTCATCTGCGACCACTCCTTATGTGACAGCAAGGTGAGGGAGTGTGTGCAACCTGGACCTGGACACACTTCCTCATCTGCCTCCTAAACAAGTCTGGACAACACGGTCTTACCTAGATTTTGTGAAAGAGACAGAAAATAACATTTTTTTCCTTGGCTGGGATTTGGGAGATTGACTGAAAGGAGGGAGAAGGAGCACACTGACAGAAGGATCTAGTGATAAATGTGTTGATGGGATGAAGGAGTTTCTAAGATAGTATGTGTTAGATGCATTTTAGTTTTGTACAGCAAAATCAGCAACATTTAAAAGGCAATTTTCAGTGTCATTTCCTTTCCAGAGCCTTTCTTCTTTGACTTTTTTTTTTTAATGCTTCCTAAACTACCTGATTTGAAACGTTGGCAAGAAATTCCAAATGCATCAAATGAGCTCTATTTCCATAATAAATGGGATTCTTCTTTCTCATGGTCATAGTTATAAGCATTGTGAGACTTTTCCTCTCTGGATTTAGCAGTGGGTTATGGAAAAAAAAAGGAAAGGAAAAATCAGCAAGTGTACTCACAGCCTTAGATTTAACTGCAGGCAGAGCTCTGCTGTCTCTGGGCCTATGAAGTAGGATTACCTGTTTTTCAAAGGACTTGAGAGGAGTTTTTTAATGTGCCCTCCATTAAGAAAGATCCAAAGGTGTTGGTACTGTAACTATGAGGCTCCTGCAATGGTGATTTCTGCATTTAATGCAATATACAGGTAAAGAATCTTCCCAGAGCCACAGCTGAAATCAAAGAAGTAATTATTTTATTGAATCAATAAAATAATTGCCCTTAATAATTGCCTCCATGTGCTAATTCAGCATCCTTCTGAAGGCTGTAGGAAGGTTGATTCAGTGGTTTAAATGACAAGCAGATGCTCCAGAGAATGGGATTTTCCTGCACCCCAAAATTCCGTGTCCTTGGGCAAGTCATTCAGGAGAGTTCAAACTTCCACTTTCAGGCATTGGAACAGGGAAGTGGTGGAGTCACCATCCCTGGAAGTGTTCCAAAGGTCTGTGGATGTGACACCTGGGGATGTGATTTAGTGGTGAACACGGGGCTGCTGGAATGATGGAACCCAATGATCTTGGAGTCTTTTCCAGCCTTAACAATTCCATGCCTGTTATGCAAATATCTGTGGGAATAATTCACATGAGACTCCATTTTCTTCATGGTGGAAAAAGGCCTAATGTTTATTCACATAACTCGTTTTTATACAGTTTTACAGACCTCATGTGGGACTCCAATTCATTAGTGGTTTTCCTTGCCAATTACTTTTATTGGTTCGTACCAAGTTGTTATCCTGTATTGATTGGTCACCCAAACTCTTGGTGTGTATGTGCAGGGAAGTTGTTTGTGAAAGATAGTTTTTATTTTTCTATCTAACAGTATAAAAACAGTTTATACAGGTGCAAGTTGGTTTTTACTCAGTTGTTTTTTTGTTATACTAACAAATTGCTTGCAAGAGGATTGTTTTCAAATGGGAACTTGCAAAATGCTAGTTTTGACCAGGCCAGCCACTGACTGCAGGAGAGCAGGCCTGATTTTATGAAGCCTTTCTTTATGTTTTTCAACCTTACTGCAACAATCATCCTCATTAGTTTCTGTGTTGCCATTATATGCATGAAAGAGATATTTTAAGGATCAAATAGGGATATAAATGTTCTGCTTCATATGGCTGCTATGAGATTAAAGTCGTATAAAAGGTGGTAGAGATCAGATGCTGTTATGACAGAGGCTGGAGGTATCTCCTTGGTCAAGCCAACTCAAGTTCCAGGAAAAATCCAGTGTTCACTTTAAGTACAGTTTTAGGAGGTCTGCAACAACTGGAAGCAGATGTTTCCCTTCAGGTTTTAATTAAAAAAAAAATAAAGCAACTTTATTTTAAGCATTGCTTTAGTCAGAGTGAGATAGCCTTGGAACGTTGTGATAAAACTGTTGAACCAAAAAAACTGTTGGTCTAAAAAACTGCATTGCTTTTTAAGCTTATGGTAGCTCCAGACATCCTGTGGGTTAATAGTGTAAATTTACAGAAATTTACAGGGGGAAGGGAAGGGAAGGGAAGGGAAGGGAAGGGAAGGGAAGGGAAGGGAAGGGAAGGGAAGGGAAGGGACAGCAGGTTCCCTCTGCTGTTCTGTATTTGGAAGGTTTTGCTATCCTCTTATTTAGGGAGGACTTTTGCTAAGTGAAATGTGTGTGTGTCTAAGTGATAAATACATATTTTCCCAGAAGTGCATTCAATCATGCTTTACATTTCCTGCATTACCTCCTGATCCCTGTCATGGACCACCACCTCTGACTCCCACAGAGCACTGGCCATTCAGTATTTTCTAACAATCTCCTGCTGTCCCAAGTCCTGCTGCAGAGCTGATGCCTCAGTTTTTGTTCTAGCTGATTAACTCTTGCTCTACTATGAGTGCTATTTTTGTAAGGCCGTGGAAATCAAGAAATCACAGCCCTCATTTTGCAGTCAAAAATGGAAGTGCATTACCTGCAATTTCCCAAGCATTTCATTTCCTTGGAAGATTTATTTGTAAACAAACAAGAGCTTTATTGTTGCTTGTTGCAGACACACCATAAATTAGTTTTTCCACACTGAAATGCAGTAGCATAAAATTCTCACTCGAGAAAGTACTAACTGGCATTATGGCATTACTTTGTTAATTATGTTGGCACATATACTGATGCTCTTTAAATTATTCCTGTACACCAGAAACACTTCGAACCTAATGATTTCCTGAACTTCTTGTATGTTATTTTGCATTTAATCAAATTTATATCATTCTCAAAATGATGAATGCAAAGAAGACACAGACAGTGTTGAAAGCAACATGGCTCCTGAGCCAGTGAGTTGTGGTCACAGGAACTACCATGGTAAAGATTAATTTTAATATGTTGGTTTTGGCTTTGACATGTTTGACAAGATTATGAGTAATTCTTATCTGTCTAACTTGTCATTTTTAAGCAGATTAGATTTCCCACATGCTCTTTTTCTCTAGTTAGTTCTGTCATTACAGATTTGGTTATTGGTTGCCAGTGGTATGTAATAAGAAATGAACTTGGAAGACTATGATGATAAAATTTATTTAGGTGGTTGTTTAGGACAAGAAAGTCCATCATTAATCGACGACATAAATTATATATACCCCAATCCTTCTTTGTTTGACTGCAACATTCCTAATGGAAAACTGCTTGATTGACACAGTCATCTTCCCAGATTTCTTCTGTGCTGTTTACAGCAGCAGCCCTGTTGCTGCACACCAAATATCTTACAAAATCAATTTATGGTATTTTACCATCCCACTCTGAATGGCGCTTTTCAAAACTGCAAGAAGTGTCAAGACATCTATTCTCTAGTCACCACATAAGTTTTCCCTGAGCTTGAGCTCAAAAAATTCCATGAAAATCTGTTTACAACATGCAGGAGACATCCGGGCTCTCTTGAAATTCAAATTCAGCACTTCAGTTCCTGCCTTCTAGAGATATTCAGTGATGAGTCCTACACTTATAAGTACTAAGGACTTTGTATTTACTCCTTTAGTCTTCATAAGTACTAAGTGGACAGAAAAAGTTTCCAGATTTGTCTCTCGAGGAGCAGCCTCTTGCCAAAGCACTTTCCATCCATCTGGAAGGAGCATTCCTCAGCCCTGCAAAGAGCAAATCCAGTGGGAGCCATCCCAGCTCTCCTGGATAAAAATGCAAACATGATATGCAAAAAGGAGCATCTGCTAGGAGGGAGATAGAAAAGAGGAAAAGCAAAGCACAGAAGTGTGTTTTCAATTCTTCACCTCTCTGCTTCTCAGGTGTGTTACTCAGTGCTACCTGGAGAACTGAACTGCCACGGCACAAACCCTGTCACAACAACATGGCTGGTTTGACTTTTACAATTTTTCCAGTGGAAGAAAGAATGACAATAATGCTGGAGGCAAAGTGCACGATAATTGTCCCAGTGACCATTTCCATGTTCACGCACAGCTGCTTGTTTCAGGGTAGCTGCCAGGAATTCCTCATCCCACATGAGCTCTGCATCCACTTGTTTGCTCAGATTTGCGCTTTCCTTTTATTTCCACCAAATCAATCATTGTTAACCACTGACAGTTCTGCTGGGCAGTGGGATAGACAATGTGCTCTAGGACACCTTCACAGAGGGTGGAAGAAGGAATTTTAAATCATGCCTTGCACCTTCATTATCCCACTTATATGTAGATTGCAGTTCTTTGTCCATGACCTTGACAGAGATGGGGAAGAATCTCTGTGTTATCTCTTGTGAAATGGGCCTTCTTTCTCTGCAGTGTAAGCATATCATTACTTTTAATACATTAATTTTATGCCCACAGTTCCTACGTTGTGCTATCACTTCTCATTTTTTTCTAGCATCATAATGTTTTTCTCTCACAACTTTCTAGGAGCTTTAAACTATTTTTAAATTGCTGTCTATTTTATTTTAACTGCGATCTCCCATCCCTTTTATAGTTCCTTGCTATATTTCCCTCTGGTTTTGCTTCATCTTCTAATTTCATTTTCCCTGGCTTCATTATTTTTATGTTGGCTCTTTGAAGATTGTTTTCCCACACGTAGCTCTTTTGTTCCATATACCACTGAATTGTTATTTACTCTTTGAAACAGAAATTTGGATGCCTCCCTCTAGCTGGTGGTCACATCTCATATAAAATGTGTTATCATGGATTATAAAAGAGTCCACCTCAGTGGTGATTATTTTTTTTAACAGTGGCTCACTCTGGGAAGATGCTGAGTGTACACAAAGAACAGGAGCTGAGTTCCCCTCAAAGCTGATAAGAGTTTGCTGCGACAAAGCCTTTGTGCTTTAGCTGGAGCAGTGATAGAGATCATTTCCAGCAGAAGGATTTTCTCTGGGATTATGACTAGACAGGTACTCAACCCATCCTTGAACTTTAAAAAGTGCTTAACACTTGGTTTCCAGATTGCTTAAACCTTAACCTGACATATGAGATCTCACCCTCCAGGAATTTGGGGGCAGCAGTTAAGACCAGACACAAAACACTTGAAGCAGTGCTAAAAACAGCCCAGATACAATGTGTAAGCAGAAATTTCTCTTTTTCTGTCTATATTGAGGTAAAAAAAAAAAACCAACAAAAAAAAAAAAAAAAACTAGGAAAGTAACTTTTGCTCTATTGTAAGAGGCTTTCAGTTTCTTTGTGTTTGCTTTTTCCCAATGACCAGTGAATGAATTGTGTGAAGAGCACTGTGTCATGAAAGCTTAGTATATGCTCTGCAGCAGGGCTGCAAATTAAAATTTCTGCTGTGTATTTTCTTTTGAGGAAATTTAAGGAAACCCTTGATTCAATGGGCAACTAAATTCCTTCCTCATACCTTCCCTTTATGAACTAAAGCCTGGACAGTGAAAGTACAGATTGCCCTTTTTCTTCCCTCATTTCCTGACATGGCTGTCATTGTAGTACAGATAGACAACAAAATATTATTAAAATAATAATTTCATAGAATTTAATCCATGTTTAGCAGGAAACCTGGGAGTTCTCTTTGTTTCCTCCCTCACTCCCTCACTTCTCTTTTCCTTCTTAAAACTTTGTGGTTTATCAGGATAAAGTTCAGCAGCAGCATCTTTAAAAGTTTGAAATGGAGAATCAGCAGCATCTTGTCATGGAGATGGGATGGGAAGGGAGGAGAAGACCAGAGGAGAAATATACAGGTTATTAATACCAAAAGTTCTTGTGCCACAAATACTGTTTCATCATTGGAAATCCAGATACAAGACTTGTGGTTTTGATCCTGGACAGGGAGAGTGAATTTCACAGAGGTATGGACACAAACACAGACTTGCTTTTGGGGCAAAGCCAAATCCAGGAGTGTGAAATAAAGTGAATTCAGACCAAAAGAAAAAAATCCTCTGGAACCACTCCTTGTAATATTTTACAATATCATTCTCTTTTCACTGAACTCCACCTGCCTTAGTCCATATTTGTCTTGTCAGTTAAAGAACTTTATCTGTAGTCAAAGTTGTCTTGTCAGCAGTAGGATGTTTTGTATTCAAGACTATTTAGTTCTGCAGAACTCAGGATATTTTCAGGGATTTTACTTGATGAGATAAAAACAGGAATCAAAGCTGAGCTCATCCTTTTACTTTCTCTTCTGAGAATGAAAAAAAAAAAAAGAAAAAAAGGATTAAAGAAACCTCAGAAAGTGGCAGTTTCCTCTTGTCCTACGATTTGTTGTCTGGACCTGGCTACACCCTCCTGTCAGGGAACTGAAGGAGTGATAAGGTCCCCCCTGAGCCTCCCTTCCTCCAGTCCGAGCTCCCCCACATCCCTCAGCTTCTCCTCACCAGACTCATGCTCCAGCTCCTTCCCCAAATCCATTCCCTTCTCTGGACCTGCTCCAGCACCTCAGTGTCATTCCATGAGAGTAGCACAATCTCCTGGACAATAAATCAGAAATAGATGATAAAATTGACCATTGCTACCAAATTACACCAGATTTATGGCACAGTTGTTATTATCATGGACACAATGTGTGTTGTTATGTGTGTTCAGCTGGGCTGTGTGGTGAATGCAGAGGTCCAATCTATTCCTGCATATCCAGACTAAAGAAATTCTTAGCTTTGATAAATTGAAAAGAAGGAATTTTCCCTACAGGCATTGTTCAGTCTCACCTTTCTGAACTTTTCCAGTCCCTCATGAGTATATGGAGATCCTCTATGATCTCCCACAACCACCCAGAGAGAAAGGGTGGAATGAAACTATCAACATTCACATATCACTTCTCACAGCTAGTGATTCTTAGGAGTATTTAAACACATTTGGGCGATTTAGGAACATATTCACCTCGATATGCAAACTGGGGTTTTCTAAAGTCCCCTGCATCAGAAATCATAGAAATACAAAATGGTTTGGGTTAGAAGATCATTCTTAAATATAATTTTGTTCCAACCTCCTGCCATGGGCAAGGAAACTTCCACTGCCCCAAGTTGCTCTGAGCCCCATCCAACCTGGCACTGGACACTTCCAGGGATGGGACATCCCCAGCTCCTCTGGGCAATCCATGCCAGGGCCTCACCACTTTCACAGGGAAGAGCTCCTTCCTGATTGTTTTAAACCTAATCTCAGTATAAAGCTGATGTTTTCTCAGATAAAACACCCACACAGAACCTTGGAATTCCAACCACAGGTTGGAAGGGACCACAGTGGCTCATCTGATCCAACCTCTCTGCTCAAGCAGGGTCACCCTAGAACAGGATTGCGTCTGGAATATCACACAGAAGAAAATATTTTGTTTAATTCTCCCAACATGTTTGCCAGAACCGGTTGCTCATTAAAAAGTTGCCAGACAATCAGCATGGCAGTTTGCCCTTTGTTACCTGTTTGATTTCCTCTTATGAAACAATCAAGCAATTTTGCTCTGATTTCTTCTTCTTCACCAGAGGGAAAAATAATAAAAGTAACTTAAACAACACTACTTTTTGCCTTCAAACTCAGGTTTAAAAGGACTTGAACATGCAGGCAGGAATTCCCCTGTTCCTAGACCAAGGCTTAATTATCTGGATTTTAAACATATTTTTTTTTTATTTACTAGTGCTGCCTGATAATTTTCTCTCTGCTTTTTTCCCCCCTCCCTGACTTTGTTTGATAAGGTTTTTACAGAGTCTTGGCATGCATAAATCTGTAAGTCCCATTTGTGAGGCAGCACATTCCTCTGCCTCCCTCTGCTCTGTCCCAGCTTGGAGCAGAACAGGAGTCTAATTTGCATTTTTACAAACCACTGCACTTGGGAAGAGCTGTGCCTCCATTTGATAAATAAAGATGTGAGAGATGAGAAAATTATAACTAATTCATGCCTTGAGCTATCTATGAGTTAAGAAAGAAAGAAATAAGTGGGAAAAGAGGCTCAAAAAGAGAAACAGGTGCGTTTGGAAGGTAAATAGTCTACTTTGGAAACAAAGAATTTGGAGTTTTTTAAGAGATGGTTGAGAGCAGTTGATGAGTTATGAGGTGTGTTGGATCAATAAAAAATTCCCATAGTGAAAGTGGAGAGGTTAAAAATCAAATAAATTAAATAAATCTAAAAAGAATAAAAGAAAAGAAAATAAAAACATTAAGCTTTTGCAAGACTTTGCCCTGCCCCACATTTTAAGGAAAATTTCTATGATAAATCAGAACCTGGCCCACATGGACTGAATGACATCTGGATCCCTGCCCTAGAAAGCTTCTGTTATTGTTAGCACAATATTTTTTACTTAACTTAGGCATATGATTTATCAGAGAGTCCTTAAATCAGGTGGGGAGGGGACACTGGAGGGACAAGCCCTTGGCATTACAAGGACAGAGAAAGAATTAGCAGACTCCACTAGAACAGTATTTCAGCCTGTGGTGACTTGCTGTGAAGGAACTCCCAAACCCAGAGGTGTCTTCATTGTTTCTCATACCCTTCAGCAACACCTATAATAATGATTTTAAGTGCTCTTTAATGGTACCTCACTATGTAATCAGTAGCATAACTGATCTAATAGTGATTTTGAAAGTCACTCAAATGTTTATTTTTGTAATGATCTGATAGGAAAAAAAACAACTCATATTTTATCTGCTGCTTTATAGCTTAGGGGTTAGGCTGATAGTTCAGGATGAAAGGTAATCATCCATATCACTGGAATTTAATTGTGTACATGAGAATATAATATAGAATAAGAATATAGAATAGTATAACTGTTTTTGGGAGGACTTTTTTCCTTTCTTAACTCTAATTGATTTTAAGTCAACTTTCATGTAGTTTGTGGATTAATCAGAATTTCTAACAATAGTGTTGTGCCAATTCCGGGGTTCTTTTTTTATTAATTAATTCCCAGAACGGCCTGACATTTTAATAAAAAGTTATCATCAGATGTGTCCAGGGAGGAGGGATGAAAGGAGGATTCTAGTTCAGTGGAGCCATCAGCTACACTGAGACCTGCACACGTTTACTAACCAGCAAATATTACTGTTTCTGCCCTTCTGGTGTGTTTTATTAGATCTTCTCTTTCCAGAAATGAATCAAGCTCTCAGCTTCCTGAAGCAGAACAAGAAAAAAATCCGGACTTCCTCTGGAAAAATGGAAACCCAATTCTGAGGCATGGGAAAACTTTGTCGCACAAAAATTTCAAGACACAACCATCAGAGTTTGGTATTATACCTGAGAATTTATTCCATTTTGTTTCCATGACCTAAGTAATGATTTTTGAAGGACAGGTGAAGAATATTTGCATCTTCACCATATGTGGAAAAAGGCTTTTTGTCACTATAGGTGCAGCACACAGGAAAGGTTTTGAAATTACATATAGTGCATTTCTGGCAGATAAAAGGGCTGCATGGGGAAACATAAACTATGTCTAAAAAATCCTTGTAAAACCACAGAAGAGACAGGGCAGCTGACAGCACACTTACATGGGCTCTTCAGAACACTGCAGTGCCAGCTGAAAGTTTATAGAGGTCACCATTTCTGAAAAATTAGGAAATCAGTGGTCTACACAGAAAGCAGCAAGCTGCCTTTTAAACTATTAGCTCCTGCATGAGAGAAAATGAAAAACATTTACTGAAAGTAAAAGAGAGGAGAGAGTGTTCTGGAGTTTACTCCATGGAGCCAGAATACACTTCTCAATTTTTCTTTCTTCAGCTTCTCTTCACTTCAAATATCATTGCAAGATATCTCACAGGTCTGGTCTCTGTGGATTCTTAATTAGATTTCTGAAGAGATCTTTAGCTTAAGAAAAAAAAAATAAAAAAAACCTTGCAGAAGGCGTCCACCTTCTTCATAGCAGAAACCTTGAGATTATCTAATGAAGCTAAACATGAAATGAGCAATTTCAGAGTCCTGCAGCCAATAGATCCTGACCTGGGGTACTGCTAGATGGAAAACATCTGGCAAATTCAGAAGTGCAGGACAGATTTAGAAAGGTAACAGCTTGCAAGGGCTGGAGGTGAAGGACAGAGTAAGGCTGGGAAAGGGGATGGGCAAAAGAGGTGGAGGAGAGGTGTAGAAAAATGTGATTTTGAATTGTGGGCTGATGAAAGGATCCTGTAGAGAAAGAGGAACACTTCTCTTGGATGGGGATGGCAGGACATGAAATATCAAGCTTGAACTGAAGCTTGTTCCTCCAGGACATTTATGAATAAAGGCAGCACAAATAACAATCAGGCAAAACCTGATGGATCTGAGGGTGAGCTGCTGTGCCACTGTGTGAAGACAAACACAAACTGTGTTTGATTTCACAGAGGCTTCCCTGAAAACATCTCTGGACTGACAGAACATGGTGAAATGGCTTTCTGCTGAAAGAGGCTGGATTTAGACTGAAGATTAGGAAGAAATTTTTTTACTGTGAGGGTGGTCAGGCACTGGCACAGCCCAGAGAAGCTGTGAATTCCCCATCCCTGGAAGTGTTCAAGGCCAGGCTGGATGGGGCCCTGAGCAATCTGGGATAGTGGAAAGTTCCTTGCACATGGCAGGGAACTGGAACTGGGTGATCCTTATGGCCCCTTCCAACCCGAACCATTCTAGGATGAAAAAATCCACAATGAATTAAAGCAACCAGAGAGAGCAATGACAACCCACTGTGCATTTTTCAGCACCAACAATTGCAGTAAATGCTGATGAAATTCTGGAAATTTTCAAGGATCTGCTACTTAGAAAATGGCAATAAGAATCTGTTTTCTCAGAGTTCTCCCTGTGAGTGATTATCACAGCTGTTGACTGACATCCCAGCCATCAGAGGTCTCACCACACAAGTTCATAGTCTGGTTGGGAATTGAAGTGAGCCAAGTTTGCCCATGGCCACACAACCCAGCAGTGCCAGCAGCACAACAGAGCAGATTTCTTGAACTTCCAGCTCTATTATCTGAAGTGATTTAACGAATAGGAGCTTTTTTAGGTGAAAGCTACCAGTTTAAATGGAGACTGGAAATTATTTTTATCACTAATGACTTAATTATGGGACATGAGGCCACATAAACAGACAGATGAATAAGTAGTTCAGAAGAAATCTGGTAGAAAGAGGATTCTCCCTGCTAGAGCTTAACTTGACACAATTATCTAATAATCACAGTAAATATGGAGATCAGCAGATTATTTTCTCAACATCGAATGACTTATGTGGCATGTCAGCAAAACACCCAGGAGAATAAAACACACCAGTAACTGCTCTCTAATTACTGTTTTCAGCTGGAGTAATGATCTTCACTGTGCAATGGATCTCATTAATTAACTCTCAGATTTTAATTAACTCTTTGCCTAATTTACCTGCCATAATACATTATCAAAAATGTCATCTTAACAGGTTTTTTGCTCATTTGGGGAGGAGAAAGAGGAATCTGTATGTTCATAAGTGTTTTTTGTTGCCTCTTTTCTGGAGACTCTTCTGGTAATGATCTTAATATGTGGAGTAAGAACCTATTGAAATCTTCAATGTTTGGTTGCCCAAATCTAATGAATTCAAGGGGAGATAGAGGATTATAGTCTTCAAATGTGCCTCACACATTTTTTAGGGTTTCTTTAGGTGCTATAAAAATTGTTAACTGAAGCACAACTCCTCCCTTCAAAAAGAAACAGCAAATCTGTGGGAGTCAGAGCCAGGTTGTGATGTCCCAGGTCTGCTACACCAGCCACTGAAAGAAATGTACTCTAAGTCTTATTTACTGTTAACAACTGTCTTCTTAAACACTGGATAGTCTTCCTGTCCCATAAAAACAAATATCTGAGTATTCCCTACACATTTTAAAATTTACTTTTAATCCAGGTAGTGTAACTAAAAATAAACACAAAGTACCAGCTTAGCCTGTGGCAGGAATCCCATGGAATGATGTACAAGGTTATTCCTTGGGTTTGCTTCATTCGTGCTGCTCCTATGCAGAAATTGATGCATTTGGTATTTCATTGTCCTCAGTACGAATTTTGCTCTTGCTGCAGTAGATTTATCTTTGCTATGCCTTCCTAGGGAAGAGTGGCAGAGTCAGTATCTTCTTACAGTAGAGGAAGGGTCTTTCCTTAAGGTCTTTCTTAGACGTCCAAAGTGAGAGTTCCTTCTGATTTCTCCCTCCCTAACAGCTCTCCTCAAAGAATGGAGACCAAATTATTGTGTCCAAATAAATTGGTTTTTATTGTGTGAAAAAAAAAACCCAGGTATTTTTGTGGTTTGTAGGTGAGCACCTGATTTTCAGTACTGTTTTTACCTCTTTGTTCCTATGAAACCCTTATTTCTTTCATTCCCTCTTCACACATCTCCCACGTTTAACCACACTTTGTAGCCTTATTAAATCATAGAAAATCAGGGAATATCCTGAGTTGTAAGGGACCCTCAAGGATCCTTTAAGCTCAGCTCCTGATCGCTCAGAAAACATTTCTCCCTTGGCTTGGACAAGATCACAGAGTTTCTATTTCATACAGGCACTCAAGTAATAGAGAAAAACAAATGTCTTCCTTACTCCAACATTTTGGCTTACAATTTTGCAGATCTATTGCATTTTCTCCCTCCCTCCTTCCAGTATTTCCCAACATTTCTAAGGCATGCTGATGGATATTTTTAGGCAAACCTCATTGGGAAGATGTTCTGTTTATAGTCAGGCACTTATGAAGATGAATTTGCTGTAAACAATGACTACACTTGACAGTGATCCTGCCCTGATCTTACATTTATTGATGTAGGAAATTAGAGACTTGTGCTAAGCTGAACTAATTACTATAACTACAGCTGCAGACAGCAGAGACATATTAATTACCTAAAATAATAACAAAAAAAAAGAGTTCTAATTTATTTCAGGGATATTAGATCTTGTCAGATTCCCCTTATTTTATCACCCCAATATCTGTGGATCCACAACATTTTTTCCTGATCTTTCCTAAGTAGGAGACCAAGTTTATCACGAAACATGACAAATTTCTGGAATGTAGACAATGGAAGGAGTTCTGTAAGGAAAAAAGTGATGGCTGAAGTCACTCATTTTGGGTTTGGCTGTGGTATAAAAGTCAAAGATATAGAACCTGCTCTTGAAGCACGTGAAACCAATATTTCCTGGAATTTTAAATTGGTTTATTCCTACTGTTTTCAGGCAAGTAATTTCATCTTGGACAAGAATATGGTGAGATTAGAATCACTGTTGACTTTAGATTAGGCTTCTTCTGGTTCTTCTGAAAATGTTTCATGAAAATTATGATTTTGCAATAGCAAACACAAAAAAGTGTACTTAATAGTAATTTGATTTTCCTCCTCTGTTATACATTTGATGTGGATGCAAGATTTGATAAGGAAGCAGCAAGAGGTGAAGAACTAGTGAATATTTTTCAGTCACTGGGATAAGATAGCAGAAATGTTCAGGTAGTCTTCAAAACAACATCCACTGCTGTGGCTGCAGCTTTTGGAGTGAAATGTGGCTGAAGGGGATTGACCAGATATGGCAGTAAGTTAATAGTGAATTAAACTCTAAGAGAGAAAAAAAATTTAGAGTTGTTTATCTTTCCATCTTGCCCTCAGGTCTTCAAAAGTGATACGTGGTGTTGTGAAGGACTTAATTATGTTAAATAAAATATTTCTCTCTTAATTGCAGAATCTTTTTCCTGTAACAAGAAAATGCTTATTTTTGGTAACTAAGACATTCACAGCCAGATGAATATTTGACCCTAAGCTGTCCAAATAGAAATTTATTCACTTACAGAAAAATAGCCTCCATCCTTGCTGTGCCTTGCCTTGATCCAAGAATGTGATAGGAGACTTCTGGATGTTCATTATCGAACTCAGTGCTCAAGCCTGCACTGTGGGAGACCATTACACCGTGACCCCTGCTGAAAGGGATGTACTCCACAAGAAATTAAAATTTTGGGCTTTTTTTAGAATTCCTTTCAGCTGTTTCATGAATAAGCATGTGAATTTCTCATTTTTAAGCCATTATCAACTAGATTAAAACCCCAAATATATTAATGTAACGTGATGGTGGAAGACATCCTTATCCATGATGAGAGAACATCCAGCATTTTTATCCCACATCTTACAATTTCTTCCTTTCTAGATCTTTCCTGTATTTATTGATTATTACCAACACTTACTGGAAAATTACTATAGGTGGTTTCAGTTTTAAAAAACTTTAATCACATCTTCAGGAAGCCATGTCCAAATTTTTAAGTCATTAGATAAATGGCTTTAGGTTTGTGTTTCTACTGTTTTTTTTAATTGGTTGATATTTGTCCAGAATTCCCAGTATTGTAATCATAGATGGCAAGCCCTGATCCAAGGAAGGACAAATTACTTCTTAATCTTGTAACAGCATCCTAAAGAATAAACAAAGAGAGAAATGTTGGTAAACACTGAACACAGACCTGCAGAGTCTCTGGCAGTCTGGAATTTCAACTTAATTCTCTCAGCTGCCAGTGCTCTTCTGCTCCTAATACCCACAGGCAGCCCAGCACATTTCTGCCTCAGAAATTTCACTGCTGGAGGTATTCCGCACTGGATTGCACCCCAGGTGGCTGAGTTACATATTCAACATGGAGAAAAACAAATTGGTAAGCCCTTGAGTCAGTGACCTAATTGATAAGGACAGCAAGGCATCAGCCTTGAGAATCCCCTCCTCAGAGCAGGAAACGCCTTTCCTTTCTTCATAACAAAGCAGAGTTTCCAACCAGCAATATCCCCTTTCCTATCATTCACCAACATCTTGTTTTACAGCAGGATGGATCTAGAATTCTCCAGCTGCTCTCCAGTAGTTCATTGATTGATTGATTGATTGATTGACTGAATGAGTTCCAGTGATTTCCAGCTATCAGTGATGCAATGCCCAGGGGAAAGGCAGTTGCTGCTCTCCTGCTATTGGGTCAAGGTCAGACATATTTTGTGATTCAACCCAATATGCCCAGTTTACAAGGGGAAGATGGACCTGCAGTTTCTTCCAAGTCTAATTGTCTGACTTTGGTGCTGATTTGCTGAGCATTAATTAAAGACAAAAAAGAGTATTTTCAGATCATCGGGAATGCTGACTTTTAGTGGGGCTTAATGACACTCATTAGATGTTTTACCATCATCCCTCTATTTATAGCCAAATGAAGGAAGCCTCCTCAGTGTGGCCCAAAATATCTAATTATGGATTTCTGGCTTCAAATGGGACCATGTAGGTTTCCCCAATCATTCCCTGTAGTTTTCCAGCACTTTGTTTTATCTCAAAAGCTCATAACAAGGCTGGAATAACTCCTCTGATGACAATTCCACAACTTTCATTGACAATTACTTCTAATCCCAGAATGATTGTTAAGTTATGATATTTCTTTTCATGTTACTTTCAAGTCCTCGTTAGTGAAGTCCCTTTAGTTTTGCACACCCTGCTTTGTTCTGTTTATGTGCTCCACTTGACTCAAAGAGATGCTTCAGTTCTACACCAACTCTTTAAGCAATGGCTGCATCATTTTCTCTGAACAGAGGCTGCTCAACATATTTAAAATTACCAAAAAGCCTATATACAAAATTTTCATCTTTATTTCATGTGTCCCCTCTCAGCTCTCTTCTAAAGAACCACCGTATTGGGATAAATTCAGCATTTGTAGTCCAACTCGTTAGTGTTGTATAGATTATTATATTTTCTTGTAAGTACTCCCTTTTGAGTAGCCATGCAATTTTTTTGGATGCTTGAGGAAAACAGTGGAAGATTTTTTTATTTTTTTTTGCTTTCAGTTATTAGGTTTTTCATGTGCTCAATGACTTATTTAATCACACATAAAGAACTTGGGTTGTTTGTCTTAAGAAAGGACAACCAAGAGGTGACTCTATTATGGTTTAAATATCTCCACAGGGAGAAATACCAGGTAGTAAAAAGATCTTTAATTTAGTAGAGAAAGACATAACAAGAAACAGAACCCAGAAGCAAGAAACATATAAATTCAAATTAGAAACAAGACATGAATTCTAAAACATGTGAAAAAATTACCATAGACTAAAATTCCCAATGATCTTGGTGAATGCTCCATCTTCCTGAATTTTACAGGCCATATGCAGGTAACTTTTTTTTTCCTGGAAGGTATTTCTCACAAATATGCATTTTGGATTCATCACAGGAGAAGCAGGAAAAAAATTCTTGGATTTTTCTTCTTCAGAAAGCTATAAAGATGTTTTAATAATTCTTTTGGGCCTCAAAACTTGTGAAATGTTTGATTGACAAGACAATCCTGTTGCTATGGATATTAGGAGAAAAACTGACAACAGCAGGATGGGAACTTAGTTGTGAGACAGATAGCTTGATGTATAAAGGGTCAGAGCAAATTTAATTTCTGTGTGACACATACACACAGAACCTGTCTTCACTAACAGAAATATATAGAAACAGGCACACTGAGGAGAAAAAAAAAACCTCACAGAAGCATATGGGCCATCCTGCTCCCAGATCTCGCTCTGGATATAAGTGGGTGGAAGAAAAAATAGTGTAGGACAGATATTAATTCATATACTCACAGAACAGCCTAGGTTGGAAGGGACATCAAAAGACCATCTGGTCCAAGTTTCCATGGAAAAGGGGGCCTAGATGAGGTCATCCAGTACCCTGTCCCATCCCATCCTGAGAACCCCTTGTGACGTTGTTTTGTTGGTTGATCTCGCTGTAAACATTTTCTTCCTTTAAATCAAGATGAGATCTCTGCCATTTGGTCCATTTGGTCCCCATTTCTCCTCGTCTTCTGCAAGTGGCTCCTCATGAAGAGAGAGACTCTGTTCTTCTTGAGCCACCCTCTAAGTATGGAAATAATTTGGTGAGGTCTTCCTGAGCTTTCTCTTCTCCATGGGAGACATCACTCCTTCACTATTTCTTCACAGGACAGGTTCTCCAGCCCTTTGATCATCCTTCCTGCCTCTCGAGCTCTTTTGCTAGTTTTCTTGAATGCCAAACTTCTGTGTTGGATTGCATTTTCTACAGAAGAATGGTTTTAATTTTGCTTTAAGAATCTCGCTCTATCAATCTGAGCCTCACATGCTAATTTCGCAAGATCATTTTGAATGTTAATCCTATCCCTTTAAATCCTTTAGTAACCTCTTCCTTTTCAGTGCCTGAAGTGCTTTTCCTATAGCATCTTCTGCATTTCTAGTGAAAATACTGAATATATAAAATCCAGAAGCAGTTGCTACTTGATTTTTCCCCTAAATTCTGCAACATCATTATAGCCAGCTGCACACCCATTTTACAGTATGTACAAGGAAAACGCCTATTCCCCTTTTTAAGGACTTCACAAGGATTCTGAGAATGAAAGGGTGTGGGCCTGGCTCTCTGCCTTGTCAGTCAAATGTATTTTGCTAAAAATAACAGGGAGAAAGGGAAAATAAAAGTTTTGTGCTGTAGATGCTTAGAGATCTCAATAGCAGCAAGTTCTCGAATGAATTTGCAGTTTTGTTCGCTAATCTTGTAAATATTTTTCTTTCGTTCAAGGTTAAAGAAGAACCTGGATAAATCAAGAGCCAATGCAGATTTAGGATGAAGTGCTTTGCCATGTCATGAAAAGACATGGTACAGACAGTTACTGCAGGAGAAATGAGCCAATAATAATCTCACTTGGTCTTAATTTCTTTTTCTTTACTTTGGCAAATGTCACATAGAAAGAAATTCAAATTCACCCAGTCAAAGTTGCTTCCTAAATTGGTCATACTCAATTTTATATATTCTGTTTCCCTTTGCTCTGCTTTGATCACTCTGTAGCTCCTTTCACTAAAAGAAAAATAAAATCGAACCCCTTAATACAGAGACCTCTCTACAAACACATGAGGCTCTAAACATTCCTTTTCCCACTTTTAAAATCTTGGTCCTTCTGGCAGCTGGGGGTCACACCAAGTCATAGAATTCCTGGAATCCCTAAGGTGGCAAAAAGCCAACAAGAACATCAAGTCCAAGCTTCAACCAAATACCACCATTCCCATTAATGTGACACATCTGCTTGTTTTTTGAACCCTTCTGGGGATGGTGACTCCACAACTTCCCTGGGGAGCCTTTTCCAGTTCTTAGTGATCCCTGGAACACCAGTGATAACTGAATAAACTCTTCTTACAGGTTCACTTCATTTCCCAGGATGTTTTACTGCTGCTGTCAAGCCTTTGATGTAGCACATGATGCCTTGGGACAAAAGCCTCCAGTGTTCAGGGACAAGTGGACTCAGCAGCAGTGCAGTGCTCCTGCTTAGCCTGATGGACCAAAATACTGCAGGAAAATAGGATTTTATTCTGTGCCTTGTGAGGACTGATGCAGTTGCTCATGCAATAGAGATGTAACGACACCTCTGGGTTATGCACACAATTATTTCAGTGTAAACACAGGAAAACGTTGCTTACAGAAATAGTTACCCGCAGTTCTAACTTGCTCTGCTCAGGTATTTACTTAATTTGAAACAAGAAAGGCAGTCATTATGCATTAAACTCTCCCAGGACACAGTGAACAAGTTTTCCCTGAATAATTGCATAGATAGCTCTGAAAAATTGGTCTTGGAGTGCCTGTAGCAATAGATACATTCATCATGAGAGCACTACCAAAATGCTATATTTAAACTTATCTAAGACTCTGAGAAAGTGGGAGTCTTATTAATGCAATTGTATTTGCAAACACAATCTAGTTAAAGAAGAATGGAAGGAATATAGATTACTCTTCCCCAGGGAGAGAATAATTTTCTCCAGAGGCTAATAAAAAATGATCTACACTCAGGAGATTATTTTTCTAAGTTAGTTGCACTCAAAAAATCATAAATAAATAAAATAATATTTAGTACTGTGTTAATTGGTAGGAAAAACACTTTTAACACATCAGACATCTGTAATATGTTTTTCTACACACCCATATTGTAATACAGATAACAGATTTAATTAACGCCTATTTGTTTGCAGAAGTGTTCCCATCATTTATTTTAATGGCATCCATCATGGAAAACCATCTGCTGTTCACAGGGATGTTATTTAAATTTCTACTGAGATTCCATTTAAGGGTAGAATTACCAAATAATTGGCTATCAGATGTTAAAAAATATTTATATCATCTCAGTTTATTTGAAATGAAACCTGCTCAAGGTCTGATAATCTCTGTCTTTTTCAGACTCTAGATTTAATCAATTTAAGGACTCAAATAGAGATAAGGTGTTTTTTTTTTTCTACATGATATACAGATAATAAGGGCAAAATATACTAAATAGGGCACACACCTTCCTCCCTAGAGAAAATCATCATTTCAGACTGGATACTGAGGCTCCCCCATGCCACAGGGGTGTATTTAGAGTCCTGAAATCCTACAAGAAGAAGGCAGCATGAAAAACTGGGAGCTACCTAAGCTACGCCTTTAAAAATGCAGATGAGAGTTACAGGAATTTAATAACTCAGTCCCCTGTAGCCCTTGTACGTGTTTTCAGGAATATGATACTTCATTTTCTTATCCCAGATAAATGTTATAACTAATCAGACCTTTCTATGGTGATGATAACAAAGATTTTCAGAACAAAATGTGTCACAGGAAGCGTTTCTAACCACAGGATGGATTGGGACTTAGCTCAGCATTGAAGCAAGAGATATTTAATGTGAGTATTAAAAACAGGGAGCAGGTGACCCAAGAAACGAGTTTGTACTGTGAGGAGGAAAACACAATACCCAGGACCTCATTTCTACTTCTAATGTTGTCATTTTTTACTCACTTCTCACTGGAACAGATTCTTGTGTAACACAGGGTGAAGAGCAGGGTGCAGACACTGGTGTGAGATCCATCCTCATGTCGAGATATATCTGTGTGTGAACATCAGTCCTTCTCTTGCAGGTCTGCAGCTGCTCTGAATCTTCCTCACCAGAAGATCTCTGCTCTCTGGCGACCATACAGGACCTGAAGGAATGCTGGAGGTTTAGATTGGATATTAGGAAATAATTCTTCATCCAGGGGGTGGTTGGGCACTGGAGCAGGCTCTCCAGAGAAGTGGTCCTGGCATCAAGACTGCCAGAGCTCAAGAGGTGTCTGGACAAGTCTCTTCAGGCACAGGGTGGAATTCCTGTGGTGCCCTGTGCAGGGCCAGGAGTTGGATTCACTCATCCTGATGAGTCCTCTCAACTCAGGATATTCCAGGCCTCTATGAGAGAACTGGAGAGTCCCAGGAACAGGTGATTTGTACCATGGATGATTCCCTCGTGTGGTCCAAAAGCAGTCTTGGAATCCCTGAATACCAACTTCAAAATTCAGTCATATGCAATTATCATTAATGGCAAGCCTAGAATAACTCATAAGTTCTTTTATTTCTTTTTAAAGAACATGTAGAAAAAGAACAAGGGGGAGGAAGGCCAGGCTGGTCAGGGCTTTGAGCACTCGGGTCTCATGGAAGGTGGCCCTGCCCATGGTTGCAATGAGTTGATCTTTAAGGCCTCTTCCAACCCAGGACATTCTAAGATTCTGTGAAAATATGAAAAATTAACTCTTCAGACAGAGCTCTGCAGAGTGTGTGGAAATGTGACAAACAAGAAGTCCTTAGTGGCTCTGGATTTCTTACAACCTCACTTGTCTGGAAAATCTACTTACAGCTTGGATTACACACATTTTGTCTGAAATGAAGACTTTCCCACCAAAGACATTTCTCAGAGACAGCAATGAAAATTGAGGCTGTTTGTTGTTTTGTAACTCTTTTACATAAACATTTCTTCCTCCTTCTTGCAATTTAATCATACACTGACAATGAATAACATTTTATATTTGTATTCTGATCAAGAATTATTTTTCAAGTGAGGGTTATGAAGGAAGGTTAAAAGACAATGAGATGAGCAAAAATATTCCTAATGGAACATAATTTTGTTCTGTATATTTTCTACTTAAATAAATAATATTTTCCTCCTTTTTTTACAAGTTTTCTTGTAAGAAAAGCCAGAACTTTAAGTTTCCTCTGATCACAGGAGCATAGACCTCACTCAGATATTGAGCTTGTACTTGCATTAATGAAACAATGGACTGGAGGTTATAAAATCCTATTGGGAGTCTGGATTTATCACTTTCAATACTACCCTATGATAATAATTTTTAGCAGCTTGGAGTTTGGTCATATCTTAGTGGCCTGAAGGATAGAAAAAAAACTAGTTCAGACCTTTTTTTTTTTTTTTAATGATGTACGAATTTTTCTGCTTTTCTATTTGAATTGTATTTCTTTGTTTTGTCATTTTAGATAACAACTGGATGTTGTCTTCTGCTTTGTGTTTTGTTTCATGTCCAAAACATTTTCAGTTTTTTAGACAAAAGCAGAAAGGATTATAATATTAGTATTAATATTAATAGTAATTTATTATAATATTAATGATAATATTAATATTGGTATTAATAGTAGTATTAATTTTAATGTTGCCCAACTTTTGGTCAGCTCCTCAGGGAGTGGGATGTTAACCTCTCAGGCACAGGGTGGAATTCTTGTTGTGTCCTGTGCAGGGCCAGGAGCTGGATTCGATGATCCTTGTGGGTCCTTTCCAGCTCGGGATATTCTGTGATTCTTTGAACTGTAAGGAATTGGGAGAAATCAAAACAAAACAAACGGAAGCCCAAGAAAAGTCAAAGGACAACTTCCAGCTGACCTAGGAATAAATCATCAATGGATCTCTCTACCTACACTTTAAATCAATATTCTGTATATTACTGCTGTGGTTCAGAGAATGATTAATCAAGACTTAATGCTGTGATGGTGTGGCTGATGTGTTTAATCACTAAAGCAGAATAACAAAGTGCAATCAATATTGTAATGGAGGCTTTTTTAGCCCACTAGATTCAAGATGCAGTTTAGGTTTAGGCAGTAAAGCAGAGGATGTTCTGCTTCAGTACCTCATTTGCTGTGTTTCTGAGCAATGTAGTTGTTTTTTATTTTTTTTTCCTATATAATGCATATTTCAAAATCAAACTCAGCGATCCTCTTGAATTAATGCTGGGAAGAAAAATATTTTTATCAATAATTACTTTTTGGTTAACTGGTTGGTTGGGGGATACTGCTATTTCTTTAATATGTTTTCCTGAGCAAACACATTTCTCCATGGCCTGGGATGAGGAATTCAATGTTTAAAATAAGATGCGGCAACCTTTCAATCACTGATTTTATTAATATAAAAATTAAATTAAATCACTTATTTTCTCTTCAGAGAATTGTGCTGTCCATAAATTTCCTATGTATGAAACTACTCCAATAATAATAATAATAATAATAATAATAATAATAATAATAACAACAACAACAACAATAGTGTTGAAGAGTCATTTTGTCAATATTTTACAAAACAGTCAGGGCTGTTGTAGGATTAATTCTACTTTTGTGCAGAAATGTTGGGGAAAGCAGGAAAGTAATTTCATGAGAACCTTAAGTACCCACCATCCCAAAGTGGAATGTGAAGTGCAATTCCATTCTGTCCAAGAAAAAAGATCCCAGCAGCATGGAGATTAATGAGAAGATAAAGAGAGTTATCTGTGTAAATAACCAATCAATATCAGAATAAAAACTGTTGTTATGTCTGTTTGCTTAGTAAACAACCACTTTAACACATAAACTTTAATACCAACCAAATAAATGAAATAGCAACCTAAAGATAGTCATGCCTAACTAGTTTTTGTTCTTAAAGGCATGAACTGTAATGAAATTTAGGTGAAATTTTAAATATACTGTATATGTTCAGAGGAACTGAGGTCTGATTGCTTTTTGCTCTGCTGTGTGGATTCTCCAGTGTCTGTTGAGAAGATTGATCTCATAGGATGTTGAGAATCTTAATTCAAGTTTCTCACTGGGTTCAATAATCTATTTTCTTTAAAAGTTTTGAGGCTTTTTATCTTAATGAGCTGCATCTTTCTGATTAATAAGCAGAGTGGAGCACCTTCAGCATGGACAGACAGACAACACATCTGAGCAAATGCACTTTCTTTAAAGAAAAGGCAGAAAAAATATTTCTTTACAGATACACTTGGCTCAGTCTCCTTACCCAGTGAGTGAAATCACTACATTTAAGGCAGATTTAAGGAAACCAGCCTCTTTTATGTGGAAAATTGCTGTCCATTTGCAGTTTTCTGCTAAGTGGGAACAAATAAGGGAGTTCCCAAAGCAGCAGGGAAGGGAGACAGAAAGATTAAAGTTTTTCAGGAGAAAATGGAAAACATCCCGTCAGGTAAAATAAAAAGCAAGGTTTCACAGTCATTGCTGAGGAATCTCTCATTTCTCAGAGGCTGAGCTGAGCTCCTGTTGTGCTAAGTCCAGACCTGGAGCAGGTAAGACCAAGTATATTTACCTGAAAGTCTTTATAATATCTGCCTCCTTAAGGAAAACTGGGTATTTCTTTGACCACTGAAAAATTTCAGGCACAAGGAATGGTCTCAGGAAATCTCTCATGGGAGAGATCAAGGAGAGGCAGGATGCTACTCATACAATGCTGGTGGCTGCTTCAAAAACAGGGAACAAACAGCTGTTGGGTTTGGGGATAAAAGTGCTCCAAAGCAAGGTTTACATCTCAAATCTCTCCCTTTAGCTCCCCACCCTTTCTGAGTTTACCCTAAATATTTCCAGAGAATCAGGGAATGGTTTCCATTGGAAAAGACCTCTGAGGTCATCGAGTCCAAACACTAACCCAGCTCTGCCAAGTCCAGCATTAATCCATGTCCCCAAGTGCCACATCTTCTAAATACCTCCAGGAATGGTCACTCCACCACTTCTCTGGGCCGCCTGTCTTTTTGGTGAGGGAATTTTTCCTAATATCCACTTCCTTTCGTCCTAACACTTCTTACCTGGGAGGAGAGCCCGACCCCCACCTGGCTACACTCTCCTTTCAGGGAGCTGTAGAAAGCAAGAAATTCCCTCACTGAGACATATTTTTTTTTCCAGGCTAAACAATCCCAGTTTTCCCAGCTGCTCCTCCCAGGCCTTGTACTCCAGACTGACCCCCCAGCTTCACTGTCCTTCTTTGCACATGCATTTATTTTGGTCACTTCAGGAAGCTGCAGGGTGATATGTCAATTTTAGGACTGAGAGCAACTGCTGCAAACCAGATTTCATTCACACCACAGGCCAAAAAAAAAAAAAAATCCCAGTGAACGAGAAACAACAGCCTGAACAGCTGTTTTTTGTAGCATCCTGGGAGGCAAATATTGAAATAGCCAAAGCACTGTGGTCCTGCTGATACGAATTCTGGAAAGCTGTGCTTTCACTCCTGGAAATTTAGAGAGATGTCATCTTCATGGAGAATTATTTATTTATAATTTTAATTATTTGTTACATATATTTTTAGTGGTTGAGAGCATTTAATTCAATAATAAAAGACACTGATACATACAATTTGAGCTGTAAGGAATTAGTCTCTCCCTGTGCCTTCAACAGGGAATTTCCACTTTCTGATGGGCTCTGTGTCCCATGTTCACCAAAAGTATAAAGAGCTCCCTAGAGTAAAACAAACTCCTGTAACAAAATTTGGGAGCAACAGGACTGAACCTTAAACAAATACCCCAAATTATTATCACTGTTTTTCCCCACGGAGTTGTGGTAATACATACACAGAATAGGTGATGCTTTTGAGGTGCTTCCAAGGGATCTGAGAAGCCTTTTCTGAACTTCCTTTAATTTACATGTCACAAGATGGAAGTAGCCATCCTTGGGATGGACAATTATTACAATGCTGTGTTAAATGGCAAGTCCAACAAAACTTCTTTCATAGTTTTATTGCTCTAAATGCAAAGTGAGCTCACTCAGGGTGGTAGTGGTCTATCTCCTACTAAAATAACAAATTTTCTCCATTATTTTTTCATATTACTAGCTCAAAACAAGTTGAACCTGACAGATAGAAGATTGTGTGTCTCCTGCACTTAGGAGCTCTTGCATCACAGGCACAACAAATGCTGTTGACAAAACTGAGCTGAAAATAAAACTTGCACCACTGAACACCTGCAGAAGCTAATATTAGGATCTATAAAAATACCCTGCAAGTCAGTAGGATATTTAGCTCACTATTTACTCTCTTGGAAGGCAGACCATAGTCCAATTCTGTGTCCAAGGAACAGCTGCATGTGTAGGTATGGAGTATTCCAGAAATATTCCAACCAAAGGCAGAGAGAGGCAGCTGGTTGTCAAAAAATTATTTCAATTCATCAAAGCAAAATTTGGAGGTCAGTGTGTCTGCATTTATTCTAGACTTATGGCTTGACCTGTTGGACAGAAGGAGGTGATGACTGTCTCCTTTGCTTCAATCGGCTTTAGAAATACGAAAACCAAAACATGGATAAAATGAAAAATTAAAAGCAATAAGTGTATTTTATTAGACACTCAGGAAATTGCAGTTCAGGAAAGGCCACACTGATTATTAGCCAGCTTGGTCTGCCAGGAAAATTAAAGTAAGATATAAAAGGATGACAATTTCTAGGTAGACATAGAAATATATATATATAAACGAAGAGAAGGAGAAAAGAATTGGAACAATCAATATAATTAAGAAGTAAGAAAATGGATAAGTGGTAAGGGAAACAAAACACAGGGAAATATTTGATTGAAAGAACTATAGGTTAGGTATAGCCAGTCTTGCATATACGAAACCCAAAATAAAGGTAAGTGGTGTTACTGGACCCTTCATGAATTAAAGTGGGAGAATTGATGGTAAAAGTAAAGAACTATTTGTAATATAATTCAATAATGTAGACAATGCTAGAGGATGACCAAGGACACTTCATTCTACTCCACCAGTGGCTGAAGTGGATGCTCAGTGTGTACCATAAACATTGAGACGCTCTAAAAAATCATTAAAATTTTGAAAATAGGCATCTGGGAAGTCTGCTGAAAAATTCCTTTTTCTTCAGCAAACCCTGGGGAAATATCCTAGTCAGTGCTGTTGCTGAGATTGGCCTGTGGCATCTAACAGGATGCTGAGTCCTTGTGTCACCACGTGAGGTGACAGTGGTGTGGTTGAGCAGGATGTTTTCCTGTTAGGTAGAAAGAGAAAGAAGCAGGAGTAAAGCACTAGTAGAGGTTTCCCAAAGATGCTGCACAAACTTCATTTTTGGGTGGAAAACCTGATCTAGCACAGGACTCAGTCCTACTTTGTGCAGTACTACTGCAATCCCGTATGATATTCCTGGCCTTAGACCCATGGAATCATAATGTTTGGGAAAGACCTCCAAGATCACCTTGTCACCCAGACCAGACCCCTGAGTGCCAATCCCAGTCGTTCCTTGAACACCTCCAGGGATGGGGACTCCACCACATCTCTGGACAGCCTCTTCCAATGCCTGACCAGCTTTTCACCCATTTCAGTGAAGAAATTCTTCCTGCTGCCAAGCCTAAACCTCTCCTGGCACAGCTTGAGGCCATTTCCACTTGTCCTGACACTGGCCCTCTATTTATAACCTAAACACAGATTACCCCAGGGGATGAGTGCTGGCCTGACCAGAGAAGGTCTCTTCAGACACAGAAAACTGGAACTGATAAATACTGGTGACAAAGTTGGGATTTTTTTTTTTGTTACTGTCAAAAACATGATGATATTATTATATCTAGGATGCTTCCAAATGTTTTGTTAGACTTTGGGGGAAAAAAGTTTCCTCATTTTTTAAAGCAATAATTTGATATAGGAGAAGAGTTAGATTCAACCCCAGGTGTGTTTCTCTTCTTGTCACACCTCAGTTCCCCTCTAGGAAAAGTGTTCACCAGTTCTTCTGTAAAATCTGTTGTCTTATGAGGATGAATTTATAGAAGTTGTGAGGTAATGGTAAGGGAGTGCTTACACATACATAAGAGAAATTACAGTAAGCAACTGTCAGACACATTGGGTGTCATCCTCTGTCAGTCTCTCTCTTAAAACAGAGGTATAATTACTTTTATCTCCCCCCTATTGTGCTTTGAAATCTCCATGCCTGGAAATACTCATATTTGGATCACATTTGTACTTGAAAAGGAGTCGATTTAGGAATAACTTACAGAACTATAGCTCAGTTGCAACAGTTTTAATGAAGAAGTGCCAGAAAAACAATGAAGACAGCATTTGATTAATGTAGGAACCTCAGTACAGAACTGTCAGAACTTCATGTGTTGTCATCACAATGAAATTATAATGGATGTGATCAGGAATGCCATCCATCTTTCATTTGTTGCACACTGAATTTGAACCAAAGGTTTCTAGGGAATTTTAAATTTTTGCTCTCACTCATTTTTGCAAAATAACTTCCCTTGTTAGAATTCAACTGGAAGAGAAGGACCAGAAGAAGTCGTTGAGACTGGGAATTAGGACTCAGGCCTGAGAAAATTAAAAGCAGATTGAAAATGTTGGTTTTGATCAATCAAGACAGCTCAGAAGAGGAGAGGAGTCTAAGAGAGGTGAGGTGATCTTTGAAAGAAAGAGGCAGGAAGAGATGCTTCTTCTGAAGCCTTGCTTGAACAAACAGATTAGGGGCACAAATTACTCTGCAAACACCGGAGCTCCTGAAGCTTCTTCCTTATGGGTTTGGGCTCTGAGCAAGCTGTTCTGGTTGAAGATGTCCCTGCTCATTGCAGGGAGATTGGATTGGAGGTCCATTCAAACCCAAACTGTCCTACGACTATATGAATTGTAACAACTTCTATTCAAAATAATACTATTACCACCTATATAAATGTTGATATGAATTTTCTGGTCTCTCAGAAGGTGTATGGTCACATTGTGATGTTTTCCTCTGTGAGGCACTTCAGTTTCCTTAGTTCTCAGTTCCCTCATCTATCTATTTTTATATCAATTTACTGACAAACGTTAAGATATCCCACATGCCTCTATATCTAATTGTTTTTTGAAATTGGCCAATAGCTAAAACCTTTTTAGGAGAAACACACAGTTCATAATGATATCCCAAGTCTGATTTCTGAAAAATTAATGAAAGCAGAAAAAAAAAAGTAAATAAATTTGTAATATTCTGTTCATTAAAGAATCACAAAATCACAAAACCACAGAAGATTTAGGATTGGAAGGGACCTGTGGAGTTCATGCAGTCCTACCCCCGTGCCAAGGTGGGGTCCCCTGGAGCAGGTGACAAGAAAAATATCCAGGTGGGTTTGGAACGTCTCCAGAGAGGGAACTCCATGCTCTCCCTGGGCAACTGTTCTAGTGCTCTGCCACCCTCAGTGGAAAGAATTCCTTGTTGAGGTGGATCTTGTATTTTATTTTATAGCCCTTGCTCCTTGTCCTGTTATTGGGCACCACTGAAAAGAGTCTGGCACCCTCCTCTTGACACCAACCTTTGAGTTATAAAATATTTGAGATATTTCCATTGATGAGATTCCCTCTCAGCCATGTCTTCTCCAGACTACCCAGGCCCAGCTCCCACATCTCTCCTCAGAGCAGAGCTGCTCCAGGCTCCTCATCATCTTTGTGGCCTCTGCTGGACCCTTTCCAGCAGCTGCTTGTCTTTATGGAGACCAAAATAACACCAGGGCAGAGTAGAGGGGAGGATCACCTCCCTCAACCCCCACACTTTTCTTTATCAACTCCAGGATCCCACTGGCCCTCCTGGCCCCCAGGTGACACTGCTGCCTCATGGACAACTTGTCACCCACCAGAACACCCAGAGCTGCTCTCCAGTAGATCATCCCCCAACCTTCGCTGGTATTTGGGATTATTCCCCCTCAGATACAGGACCCTACACTTGCCCGTGTTGAACCTCACTGGGTTTCTCTCTGCCCAGCTCTGTATTCTCCTGTACAACTCCCAAGTCCTGTATTCATGGCCAGTGACACTGCCAGCATTCCTCGAGCTCGTTTTCACCCATTCAGCCTCTTTAGCTGTTCTTATGTGATTACAAGTTCCCATAGAGACTAATGGCCATTGCCACTGGATTATTGATATTCAATTATATCTGCTCTCTGTTTATGCTGTACTCCCTTCCACTTTCTTAATTTGAGAGATGAGTCTGTGCATCAGGTTGCTGTTTTTGCTTTAACCAATAGAACGGCAGATTAATTAAATTTCTTCCTCAATAAAGGATATATTGCTCAGGATATAGACCATGTTAAACTTCTGGTAAGGGAAATAAACCATCCTGAACATTGCAGTTTGACCAGTATAACAGAAAATTCATGAGGAATAAACCTATTTCCATTCCACCTATTATCCCAATTATTGGCTTTGTATCTCAGAGAAAGGAAGCAGAAGGACACATCAATTTGTAAGTCATTTGTGGAACTCATTGACAACCAGATCAAGCTTCATGTTCTTGTAATTATTGTCTCTGTAGGAAGTTAATTCCTTACAATGGAGATGAAAATACTCCTTAAGGGCTGGAATCAGTCAGTCCCTCAGTTGCAAGTCATTGACTCTCAGGTGCTTGTGATGACTTGCTGTAGGTGAGATACAAATATCTCAGTGATGCAATAATTCCAGATATGTTTCTCTAGTCCTCAAAAGTCTAAAATAGACCACCGAAATGCTCAGGGTTTAAAAGGACTTTTAAAGGTCATCCAGTCCAACTGAAATGATCAGAGACATTTTCAACTAGATCAGTGTGCTTCCACCTGAATCTTTCCAGGGATGGGGCATCTGCCGCCTTTCAGGGCAACAAAACTTATTTGCTCTGCTCTTCTTTGCCACAGAGACATCTATGTGAATTTGGTTATTTAACACCTACTTCCTGGACATTTTCACTGTTATTCCCAGATCAGGTGTTATCTCTTTGAATTCTTAACAAGTTACATTCTCTCACGTATCTTTATTTTCAGTATATTTCAGTTTATTTTCCATTTGACATTGTTTGTGACAGGCATGACATTGATATCACAGAGCCCAAAGGGAATAAAAGAATAAATACTCCATAAAGGTATGATTTAAGATTAATTGTTACCTGGTGAAGACTCCGGGTAAAACATCACATAAAGGCATTACATAAAATATCACATAAAGGCATTACTTGCCCAGCAGCACAGAATTGTTTTAGCAGCCATGACTGAGTGAAACAGAGCAGAGAGTGGAAGTCTCATTTTCAAAGGATGTTTATCCTAATTGCAGTCCTACTTCTGCTCCAGATATCCTGTGAAAAGTTGAAAGCTATAATGCTGCATTCCTTGGGTGAGATGAAGACAGGAATTTTGTGAGTGGTAGCTGGTGTTCTCATGGGCTGTGGGTTCAAGGAGAGGGGAAATACTCATGGATATAACAACCTCTATCTATGAACTATTCATTTATATATATATATATATATATATATATATATATATGCTAACTTTATGAGCTTCTGTTTGTAAACAGAAACACCAAAATATCACAAATATCTTCTGCTGTCAGTTGTGGTTTTCAGTGGCAGCTGCAACAGATATTTCTGCTGAAAAAAAAAAATCAAACCTTAGTACTCTAGGCAAAGGAAAATTTCCTTAGCAATCAAGAAGTGATTGCACTCCACGATTGTTTCTACTGGCAAATGACAGTGATTAATGCTATGCCAGTGCTTCTCAAAATTTTGGAAGTAGAAGAATCTTTCGTTCATCTGTGGCTGTGGAGCATTTTTTCTCAGAAGCAGCTTGGTTTCTTCAAGACTCAGGATGAGGAGAAATTATAACTGACTTCAGCAAGTATTGACACTCATTCCCTCCCACAAGGAACTGAGCTGCTGCCAGGAGGTAAAAGTGGCATAAAATTGGTCAGGCAATAATCACAGCCTACACTTGCTCCTCTCTTACATCTGGTCCCTGGAGAAACTGAGAAGTTGTTGACTGCTGTATGCGATGCTTTCGCCTCCCTTTGAACTCCTTGGCTGTGGCTTGAGATGTGGGATGAAGAAGGAAAGGCAGTGCCACTGCCATATTTTCATCTTCATTTGAAAAACAGCATTCTTGGAGTGCAGTTGTTTCTGTTTCTAAAAAAGGTTCAGGCAAATTTTGACAGAAGAACCAGAAGACCTTAAAAATTCTGATCCCGCTTGTCTCCTTCCTCTGATGACACTTGGAAAAACCTTTACAGATCAATTATGGACTTAGCAGGAAGTCTGACAAAGGGCATCACTGCCTTTAAATTGCTGAATTCTCTCTGAAAAGCCAGAACAGATGTTCTTTGAGCTGGCACTTTAAACTTATCCAGCTCATTTCCCTGCATTGAGTCTGTCTGGTCTCCCTGGTCTAGGTTCTGGTTGCATTCAGACTCCAAAGTTCAAAAGCAAGGAAATTATTTTTAGCTTGCACCAAAGCCACATCGATGCATGTGAGGGTATGGAAGAGTTGCTGTGGTAACAGTTCAGCAAACACTTGGATCCACTGACATCCATGAGGCTAAGGAAGTGCTTAATCAGGGTTTTAAACTGCAGTCAGTGTGAGCAAAATATCGCTCTGCTCCTCAAAAAAAAAAAAAAACCAAAAAAAAACTTCTCATACCTCAGATAAAAAGAAAGTTTTGACCATTTATTTCTAATATGTCCTAAGACATGTTGTTTCTGATTTAACTTCAGCTCTGAGAAGGACAGGAACTGGAGAAAGTCATCATTTCCATAAATGTTAAACTGGGGAGGGGAAAAAAAATGATGGTGCTATCACCTTCCCTAATTTGGCTATTATCACTGAGAATTTTGTGGAAATGATGTATTTATATGCAGTTCATAAATGACTCTGCTAATTCCAACCACTCAATGTGTCCTACATATGCTCCGTATGGCGTCTGTGGGCGAGGCAGATAAACAGTCGAGTTTCTGGGAGTGGAGCGTCAGGATCAGCATTTTGCTAAAAAATTGCTTTTTCAAGGGGTATGAATTTGCTTGTTTATTCCAGTGCAGCAGCAAAGAGACTGAAGATTTCGCTGTTCTTGGATGGGGTCATAAAAGCTGGTTTGCATCTCATTTAAATGCTACACATATCTTTGATAAAATTATTTTTACAAGACATAAAAGTGCTGCATGGTTAGTTGCTAGTCAAAGAAATTATACCTTATAAAAGTATACTTGTAAAGTAATGTTTAAAACACTTAAATGAATATGACCAATATTTCAATCATGCTCTTAATCACATTTAATAATTTTGTTATTCTCAACGCTAAACAACCTTCAACAAAATGACTTCCTGAAAGAGATTTTATTTATTTATTTATTTATTCATTTATCTTTAAACTAGTGATGCAATGAATGGGAATTCAAGACATGAATTAGTTCAAGCCCATCTTAAATTTTCAGTGTGATCTATAAATTACTCAGTCTCTCATAATGTCAGTTTTATCATCTGTAAAATGAGAGAGAAGTTATTTATTTTTATCCAATCCCTGTTCTTTGCATGTTTTACTTGAAGTACTGTAGTCATAGCCCAGGAAAAGGGACTTTCATTTGGATAGGAAAAGCCTCTTTATGCCCCCAAAAAAAATCACTTCATTGGATTATTGCAAGTGCTAATTAAACTTTGTATTTTCAATAAAATTATGATAAATTTTATTTTCTTTGTCAAATTGAAAAGTAACAACATACTTGTTTCTTTTCCATGTTCCAGTTCTCGGACGTAGAATTAATTTTGTTCTCAGAGACGAGGAAGGATTTTCCCTTTTTTACTATAGAACTGGAATGACATATTGCATAGTTAATTCAAGAATGCTATGAGGTATTGTACAGTCACAATGTGTTTCCCTTGTTGACTTCTCTGTTCAGAATATAATATTTAGAAAGTAGAATTTATGTTTGCTGAATGTTATTTTTCGCTTGGTGATGCATGGTATCTCCCAAGTTTTCAGGTTATCTTCTCAAAAGTTGTAGCACTTTAAAAATGGCCATAAGAAACTTGCCTAAACTGTTTTTCTTATGCTCCAGCTGTCTCCCCACCATTACAAACTACTCACAGGTTATGGACAAAAAACATGGATACCATTTATATATTTGTAAGAATGATAATGAAAGATTAGAATCTTGATAACATATTTCTGAATACTATATCACAAAGTCACAGAATTGTTTGGGTTGGAAGGGACCTTAAAGATCATCCAGTTCCACCCCCTGCCACGGGACAGAACCTTCCACTGTCCCAGGTTGCTCCAAACCCCATCCAACCTGGCCTTGGGCACTTCCAGGGATGGGGCAGCCACAGCTTCTCATCTGTCTTAATCCTTTAATACATATATACACCTTAATTTCCACAGATACACATATTTAAATATTTATAACAGTTATGAATTTAATATGATAGAACTATGCAGTGAAACTATGAGAGCTTGTCTGTAAAAGAAGTGTTTTCACAGTGCAACTTTTCTTTTCCATACAACCTGTAACAAGATTCCTAATTGTCAAAATCCTGTAGCTTGCAGTCTCTCTACTGGACTTTCCAATAAAAGAATTATCAAAATCATTACTGCAATTTTGAATAGAATACTATTCAGTGTCACAAAGAAGACACTAAACTGTAGATCTTCCACGTGGTTTCTCATTCATGTTTCAGAAGTGTTCAGGTATCTTTAAGTCCTACTTTGTTAACATTTTAAAGGGCAGCTTGGAGTTTTTCTCTCAGTAACTCGTGACACAGAAACTGCTCCCATAGTTTGTGTTCTGCATTAAAACTGAGTGTGATGAACAAGACGAGCCGAGAAGAACTTCAGTAGGTAACACAGCAATCATTTCCTTCCAACAAACAATATAAAAAACAACTTACAGAGTTACAGAGTCAAATGTTCCTAAGCTGTTCTCTGCTTGAAAATTTTCTGATTAAGGAATGTCCACCCTTTTCAGTTTGAGATCATTCCTCCTTGGGCAGTATCAGTGCTCTTACTCAGGTGTTAGTGGGAAGCACATCTGGAACAGCTCTCAGGACTGGCTATCAGGGACTTTGGCTGTCAGGATTGGGGTGGGCTTTGAATTGCTTTTAAGATAGTGTGGGATTGAGGGAGTTTGCACAGACATGGTCTCTGGTACTAGATGGAACTACTGATCCAGCATCTTTGTTGCCTGGAATAAAACAAAAAACCTTTCCAAACAGTGATAAAATGATAATATAAAATAAAATGTTTAATTGAAAGCTTCCAAGGTGCACAATACGGGTATATGCACACGTGATATATATTTCTGAAATTTTTATAAGGTTGGTTGTTTAGTATATCTATCGAATATTGTCCAATTAGGAGAGCCTTTGGTTAGCAATTTCCCTCCAGGGTTCTGCCCCACTGGAGCCCCCCCTGCTCCCCCCCCCCCCAACTTTTATTCCTACACTTTATTTTGTCTACAATGTATGGTGCAAAACAAAATATCCTTGCTAGACTAAAAGCAGGACTAAACAGAATTCAAGATTGTATTAGTAAAGCTTTGATAAACTATGGTAGAGGGCAGGAAAAGCACTAGAAGTTCCAAGTATGCATTAACAGTCTACAAGGATACAAATATATGAAAAATATATAAAAAGATAAAAATCTTTAGACATTATCCTCTTCCTAGAAATCTGCTCCCTGTCTTCAGGCAAAGCCTCTGGATGGAGGATTCAGCGGCCCAAGTCTCACTGCTGGATTTGGCATCAGAGGCAGGGCTGGTTTCACGTGTGAGAGACACACCCCAGCTCAAACACTGAGCTGCCAACTGAAGGAGCTATAGGAGGAGGTGAACAGACTGCAATTTAGCTCTCAGTATGATTTTGGATCAGAAAACCCCAGATCAGAGGTCTTTTCCACTATCTGTTATCCTTTATTATCCCATATGTCACGCTTCTCTGTCTTCCTGGTGAACTTTGCCAGGGATTTGTTGTCTTTCCATCTGCAGTTGGATTTAATTACAAGCAAGAGGTGATGAGTCAGAAACAATATGCTGAGCTAATAAATTTCCTGTGCAGGAATCATGTTGCCTATTAGGAAAGCTCTAAGAACACCGAGGAGGGGCATAGGTTAAGAGAGAGGAAACATTTCACACTGTCATTGTCTGCAAAGTTATTATGCTCCTGAACAGCTACAAATGACAGGCTGACATATTTGCAAGATTCGTGGTTAATGTCTGGATATTCATTTACACATCCTAAGTTCCCAGTGGGGCACATGTTCTTAAATTGAGGCTAGGCAGACATATTTGAAATTTCTTTTATCTAATTTTTTCTTATAATTTGTTTATTTGATTTAGCTGCTCAGCAGCACACAGACAAATACACACACACAGATTAATATACTACCAAAAGTCTCTTTTAATATGAATTTTGAAGATATTGAGCTGATCCACACAGCTTGGTCCTTAAGGAGCAGTTCCTCATACAAATTCACCAGCTGTAATTCAAAGGAACTTGTAAGGTTAAAGAGGAAATACTATCTTTGCTGTCACAGAGAAAGGAAAATGCTCTGACTCATTTCCCTGACTGAAAAGCATTTGTTCCCTGATGTTAATATCAAGTCTGGTAAAAATATATATTTATCAAAGTTTAAGCCAACAGAAGAAGAAATCAGCAGGAATCCTGTTTAACCTCATTTATCGATGCTCTCAACAGAGGTATTAGGCATATTGAGCAGTAATGAATTATTTAAGATAGCATTAGATATTAAATGCTTTGAATTGTGGGCAAACAGCCAAATAGATGTCTTTCAGATTTTTTCCTCTTCTATTAGGAGCCCCCTGGACATTTTAGCTAATAAATGACTACGTTCTCACTGACTGTTTGTATAATGTGGAATCTATCTCTGAAGCTGAAAATGGGCATTCCAGGAAAGAAATAGGTACCCCGTAGTGGAGAAACAGGGCTGGAAGAGGTGTAGAAGCACAGATTGCTTCAGATGTGCCCAAATGTCCTACATATTTTAGTCATTGGTGGAATCTCTCTGATCCTGGAGATTGTAGGGGTAGTCACAGAGTGGAGTTTGCATGAGCAGTAAGATATCAACAAGGACATAAACCCCAAAAATCAGAGCTGTAACCTCTAATCCACAATTGCACTGGTTTGGAGCGCCACCATTTAGCTGAAGCTTTTATTCTGGATTTTGCTTTACTGGATCCAAGCCATGGGACTGAAACTGCTCTCTAGGCACTGACAGGAAGGACCTGCAGTTGGTCATAAAGTACTGCTGTCTAATCTAAGAAATAAAATGGCTCAAACCCCCTCTGGATGAACATATCCAATAAGTAGAAATAATTAAATTGCCTTCTTCTCTACAGTTTTGCAAAAATAAATTGTCCCTTTGCTTCTTATTTCTACCCTCAAAAATTGTACACAGCACTGGACAAAATAGATCAGAAATAGACTCAAGTGCCAGTAAAAAAACATATGAGAAGACAAGATCAGCTTAGACAAAAAAAAAAAATAAAAGGAAACAAACCCAAAACCAATCACTGTCTTGTAGAAGTCAAACCCTCAAAGCAAAGTCATGAAACAATGGAAAATACCTTGAAGAGTTAAGCTGGTCTTGTGTATAACCACCACTGATGGTATGTTGTTATGTTGTTTAGGGGGAATCCTTGTTCTGAAAATACTTTCTAATGAAAAGTGACTGAGTTGTTTGACTTTAAAATTTTTATTCCAGTGTCTGAATGCTTAGTACTGTATGACCTCACAAGAAAAAAGAATCTTCACATCAGAGCCAAATCAAAGGAAGAGTTATTTTGATTTAAAGCACTGGATTGGTTTGTGTAGCTGTTGGTTTAGTGATGACTTCAAGGTCTGGGAATTATGATATGGATACCTGAAAGATATAAATTACAGTCTAGAAAATAAATTAATGGAATAGAAAGTAAACCCATAAGTAATTAATGGTTCTGATTCTTAGATCTATTAAAATAGAAATAATGAGAAAATTCTATTATATCCCAATGCTCATTTCCATTAAGGAAGGATTACTTTACTGTGGATTGGACAGGAAGGTCCAGTAGTAGGTTTGTTAAATCCAAAATGGATTAAGCTTCCACAAGTGTTCTGCACAAGAGTGTTCTTACCATGGTTTGGATCCTGGAGTTCAGTTTGACTTCGGAAAACTTCACAACAAAAACTTCCATTGATTTGAGAAGACCACGATAGATCAGAGATTTTTTTTCCCCCCCACTTCTGTTTGATGTCACATAGGCATTTTGATTGTTTTTTCAGACAAAGGCAAGCTGGAAGAATGGATGCTTGTGCATGGAGTGCTTGTTCTCCGGGTGGAGCTTGCCCTGGAGTCTCAGAGCAGCAATAGTTGTCAGACAGGCACTTACATTAAGCACCATGTTGACATTAAAGGGATTGGGAAAAGTGCCCTAAAGAGTATTCCCCTCCCAACCCTCCTCCCAGCAGAAGGTAACATTTATTCCTCAGCCTGGGATAAATTACCATATTAATTATTCAAAATACTTAATACCATCAAACTGAAATGGATTTACCAGATGCAGTCAAGAGCCAGAGCAAGAAATCAATGGAGTTTAAAGGCCTCGGCTCTCAATGAATCATTAACTGGGTGCTCTCCTGAAGCGTGGGGAGTAGAGAGGGTGTGAATTGCCTCAGGAGGGAGAGGAGGTCAGGCCAAATTGCAGCTCCAACAGAGAGTGAATTCTCCCTTCTGCCAAACTACGTATCTATGATAATGTCAGCACTTAAGGGAATATTTGAGAGTGTGATGCACTCGCCAAGAGCTCTGAGAGAAGGATGCAGCTGTGCAAACCAACTGTGCTTTGAACCAGGGGAGTAAATCTACCCTGCTCTGGTAATCACACCAGTACAGGTAAGGCTTTTTTAGGTTGGAACATGCTGCCCCACAAAACTCTGTTACTCAGGGAATGTACATCCTAATACCTGGAAAAATCCAGACTAATTTTTTTTAGATTGATTTTACAGTGGTAATGTACAGGACAGAGCTCAGCCTCAGTTCTTTTTTATTGGTTATCTCCCCCATACTTACTGTGGTACAGAAATCAAATGTTTCTTCATATCCTTTCTTCTTTTTTTTTTTTTTTTGAGATTTCCTAGCTGTGGCACAGCAGCATGGGTCAGTTTCTGCCTGCTGGTTTAGTGCTGAGTAGTTTTGAGTCAGCTTGCATAAAAAAGCTGTAGTGACTGAACTCTCTCAGTCATGGCTTATTGCCATGGAAGCAATGTGGTGAAAAAGTTTTAGAAATACTTAGAAATACTAAGATTTGCAATACAAATCCATAGGAAGAATATCTAGACTAGAATATCTTCTGTTTGCAGTATTCTGGGGATAGATGACTCTCTAGCTGGGTGTTTAGCAGATTTTCCTTAATTAAGTCTTCCTTTTGTCTTTGTCTTGCCTTGAGAGCCAATGCTGGACAAATTCTGGGCAGACATTAGAACAATTCAGTTGGAGGGAGATGCAGGCGAAATTCAGCTTCTGGCCCTTCCTACCCCAGTGCTCTCCCAGTGAAATGCCTCTCAGAGGCTACTTTGGCTTCTTGCATTGGCAGACCTGTGAATTCCATATTTTGGTGACTGACACTGGCTGGCTGTGCCCAGGTGTTGGCAGTGAGGACTGCAGGGTAGCCAGGGAGAAGAAAGTGGATTTGCCCTGTGTCAGACACAGGTTTCAGCCTTTATCTTGTCCTTTTCCCACCGTTGAGTGGGAGTGAGAGAACAGTGAGGTGAAGGGCTGGCAGCTGCCCATGGCTAAGGTGGGTTAAAGCTTCTCCTCCTCTTCTGGCTTTGGTGTTCACAGTTTTTCCTCACACTTTTTCCTCACTCCCCATACTATCATGCAGTGGTTTTGCCTTCCCAGCCCAACAAAGGCAGAACGAAGCAGAAGCACCACATGGGAGTGGGGACATTCCCAAGAAAATGAGTGGTGCTAAGCTGGTGGGATGGTGGAAGTACACACACACAATCTTCTAGTTCTTCTCACACTGATTTTAGGGCTTAAAAGCATTTTGTCTAGTGGGTGTCTTCAACCTTTTCTGTGAAGGAGGAATGACAACCCCTCATCTAAGGAGACAAGGTGCAAACTCCAAAATGAGTTCTCCCTCTTGGATGACTCCTGTCTGATGCTCATTTATTGCCTGTCACCAAGTCCTATTTAATTCCTTCCCTTTCTGATCTTCCTCAGCTTTCTGCTTCCACTTCTCTTTTGCTTGTCTGCTCACTGTTGAAAATAACAACTCATTTTAATATGAGCTGAGGGAAAGGGGAAAAATTAAGCAGAAGAAACAAAAGTCTGTGAGGCTTTCAAAGCCATGCTCTCTCTGACTTGTGAAGTGCATCAGCTATTTATAAATGCATCAGGAATACATTCCTTTGGGATCAGCTGCTGGAGTGCAGTGTCTATTAAATAGTTTAGAGAACATCCAGAGATCAGAATTGGAGCAAACTACCAGACTAAAACCCAGTCTTTCTGTCCTATAAAATAGTGAGTATGAAATTTAAAAAAGTCTTAGCTAGGAAGGTAAATATGTCAGGATGAGCTGAAATTGTGTGGTGATATTGGAGATAAAGCAGCCATGGAATTTGCATAGAACCATAGAATTTTGGAAGGGCTTGGATAGGAAGGGATCTTAGAAATGGTCTTGTTTCAACTCTGCCGTGGGCAGGAACATCTCCCACTAGACCAGGTTGCTCAGAGTCCATCCAGTCTGGCCTGGAACATTTCCAGGGATTTTCTACATTCATAAGTGCTAGTGGGGTCCTGGAGGGTTTTCCTTGGTCTCTCAAAACTTGTTGATGGTGGGTAATTCTGATAAAAGCAAATGAATCCTTTTGCTGTGCCCCTTGCACACACTATTCACACTGAACCTGGGACATGTATTGTGTGTTTGGGGACAATTCATCCCTTCCAGCCTTCAAGGTGTCCTGGGGAAGGACATGAAGGTTTAGGTTCTTCAGACCTGTGCAATGCCAAAAAAAAAAAATTAAAAAATTAAAACCCTTCCCTTCCCAGATAAGGTGAGGCATTTATGGAAGAGCTGAAAAATAGTCAACTCTTTTTGCATGAACAATGATTGAGTTTTCATTTTTTTTTAGAAAGAGAATCAATTTTATGTGAAAATACATCAGATTCTGCTCAGATAAAATAGAGTTTCTAAGGACGATTTTAAATCAATATGAAATGTTCTCTTTTGTCAAGTGATTACAGGGAGAGGAAAAGTAAAGATGGTTTTTGGATGTACTTTTGTGATTGGTCTCTGCAAGAGCTTCTGATGGAGGGAAGGGGATGTGAGCCATGATTTATTAGTGCAAGAGTATCACAAAATCTGAATTTAGAGCTACAGGAAAAAGCCTAAAAATCTGGTTGGAAACATATCCCCCTCTCTCTCTCTCTCTAAACAACATTCTTTATAAAATAGGCACTTTGTCCACATCCTGCTAAGAAACAAAATGTAATGGAAATGATTACATGGACATTATTTTTCATAGCACATAGTCATTTGTATAGTTGTACAGAATCTCTGTTGATGAGTCAAGAATAAATATTTCTTATTAATAAATAATATTGCTGCTCTGCAGCAATCCAGAACATTAATAATATCTCAGATTATTCATAGAATCATAATTTACAAAGGACTAATAAACACAGAAAAATAGCCTCTGGTTCAGGGAGTTCACAAGCTGCAAATTGCTGGAATTCGGGAGAGGTATTTGAGGAAATATCATGGTATATTTGCTGTCCTCTAAGCATCCACATTGGATCATTATTTATCATCAATCAATCTGGTTTTGTGCTCTTCACACTTTTAAGTCTCATTTTTATTTGTACCTTTTCAAGCCTAACATGTATAATAAGTTGGCTTCCCTGTTTTTATTGTCTTGTTATAACATTTCAAATTTCTGGCCATGACCTAGGATTTTACAGTTCTTTTTGTTGTAGAAATAATTATAAATGCTACAAGGAAAAACATCCCAAGTATTGTGCTTTCCTGGGAAGATCTTTCCAAACTGCAAGCCCCCAAGTGCCAGTTTTCCTTCCCTGTAACTGGAGACAGGGACAGGCACCATTTGGAGGCTCATATCATGATTCAAGAGTGGAGCTTTGACCATCAAGTTTCTCAGATAATTCAACATCTCTATTCTGGTGACGATGCTTGATAATGAATGCACTCCTCGGTGAAATTCATTCTTCAAGGACATGATGAGATGAATCACATCCCATCTTCCCATCAGCTCAGTCCCAGAGAGACTTTCCTTTCTCCCAAACCACTCCATAAATCTAATTAATTCCAGCACAAATACAGCTAAAAGAGATCTTTACATGTTCTTCCTTGACCATGGGCTCAGAGCTCTTGCATGGCCCATGAGGACAACAGCGCTGAGGAAGAAATTAACCCTTTGGTTTTAAATGTGTCCCACCTTGGAAAGAGCTCTGACCATTTTTCAGGCAAAGTATCTTCATATTCGATTTCTTTCATAGGAATAGAAAGTGCCAGTAAAAGGTTGCCACAAATAATTCTGCTTCTCCATTCCTGGATGAATAAATTAATAATTATAAGGGATATGATGCCACTGAGGGAGGCTGGGGTGAGCTTATGGATACATTACTAAGCACAGAAGAAAGAACAGTAAAGACACAATCTAATTTTGTGAGAAATTTAATGAAATAAAACTAATACAGAAAAAAGTATTGACACCACTAAGGCAGTCTGACTTCTTGCAAGGTGAGTATATGGAGAATAAAACAGGAGAGGCCAGTGATAAACTGAGCTAATTTCCCAAAGAACATCCTGGGGGAAAAGGAAACCCCATGTGAGTGCATCGTTAGTAGAAAGGGAGGTACTCAGTGGGTTCAGATCACTCTGTGGCATGGAAAACTGTTAGAAAAGTTAGAGTGACTCTTCTCATGTGTTATCAGCGTTCATAAAAAAATTCAGTGAGAAATAACTACCCCAAAAATACTAATATGACAAACCAAAGTCACAGATTATAATAGGAAAAGAACCTTAAATAGTCATCAATCAAATTATACCTTCTTCCAATTAACTTCATCCTGTATAACTTATTTAATTGGCTAATGCTATCTCAGGTTTTCAAGACCTTGTGGAAGAAAAGGAAACTGGAAGAGGAAAAATCCACAAAAGATGTCTTTGTAATGGAAAAGAAAAAAAAAACCACATAAATATTCAGTCTGCAGTGAACAACATTGAGCAGACAACATCTAAACAAACAGGGTGACAAGGGGATGGATTTGTCAAGAATGGCACAATGTGGTTTCCTTGTATGGCAAGATAATAAACACGGAGCATGGTGAAGGGGCAAAAGCCTTCAATCCCTGTCTGCAGTGAAGCTCTGGCACTGTAGGACATGACAACCCCACCACTAAGATAAACATTAATTAAACAAAATTAGTCTGAGGGAAGGCAAACCTGACAATAACTTCTGTCCAGAGCACATAAGTTGTGCTGACGAGTAAAGGGTTGTATCAAATAAGGTTTGTGAGACACCTGTGCTGGGTAGAGCTCACTTTGTATCCTCAGTGGTGAAACTGGGATTGGGTTTGCTCATGTCAAGCTTTTGAGGACTATTTGTATTTTGCAGGACATAGGGGTAAGTCTTGGCAAATGTGAGAAATAGTCTGAAAATTGTGGCTACAGATTTTTCTAGATTGGCAAATGCCCTCAGTTTTGGTAAAACTACTTTCCAAAATGAAAGCTGGGGAACACTTGGAAAAGTGGGAGTTTTTCTGCAAAGGATCTAGAGAGCATAGTAGATCTCAGGCCAAATACAAAACAAATATTTCCCATTCTTACCAAAATATAAAAGAAAAAAAAAATCAATGAGCCAGCTGGGGCTTTCTTTTTCCAGACAGATAATAATAGACTGAAGATATGAGGAAAGGAAAATGCACTGAATAATTTGAGACTGATCATTAGTATGGTCTATGTAATCTTTTACAGAGAAATTTTGAAGCCCCCTAAGTAATTTTTAGGAGTTAGTAAATCCACTAGCCCAAAAAATGCTCAATCAGTGGTGGGACTAAGCAGATATTCCCAGCAGGCACATACAGATCTCATAAATCCATATATCCATGGTGGCCACACTGATCCACACTCATAGCCTTGTCCTGCTGCCCTTGTTTGGCAGCTCAGGATTAAGGCCTGTTAATGAGAGGGATTTTTATTTATTTGTTTAATTAGATTATTGTGTATTCACCTAAATACACACACACACACACACATATATATACACATATATACATACACATACATAAAATATAAATAAAATTAAAATTTTAGAAATTATACAAATATAAATTAAATTAAATATAACCATATCAGTAAATATAATTATAATTATAAACATAACAAATATGCATGTAAAATATAAATATATGTGCAGAGTGTGGATCCAACTCCCCCGGGTCATGGCCTTCCCAGTTTCTGGCACCTGGAGAGATGAACCCTTAAGGCCACAGTCTCACACAACAGAAACACACCCAGGGTGAGAATTGTGTGGTAACTCAGACACATATTTGTAACCCCTGATCCCTCTATTTCACAATTTTGCTCTTTCTCAAATCACTTGAAACTATTCCTTCCCCTGCCACTGCTTTCTCCCTTCCACATCCAATAATGATCCTTGTAGAATCACAAACTATATAAAATATCTTTTTCTGCATCCCATGACATTCCCGTTTCCCCAGGGAAGTGACCCCTCTTAGTGTGTGAGTGGATCCTCCCCCGACCCACTGAGGGGGTGTCCCCACACCCACGGGGTTGGCTCTGGCCCATCCCTGAGGGCTCCCCCACTGCCCTTTTTGCTCTTGGATCCTCTGTGTGTGGGGAGATTTTCCTGTGATAAGCCTGGGAGCAGTTTTTTTTAGGGGTCGCCAACCCCCAACTGCTCCTCTGTGGGTCTTTTGTGGGTGTGAAGATGAATTTTTTCAAGGAGTTACCAATGGAATATTCATATGCACTTACAGGCTGTCCTGAATAGAGCCCAAAATTAGCCATTTTTACAGGGAAAATAAACAAAAGAAAAGGAAAACTAATTTTGCAATTTATTTTTGGCAATACTAAGTTTAAAAAAAAGCTTTCAATTGTCAGCTGGCAAGCCACTGCCCCTGCGCTTACAGAAGTCTCAACCAGCTGTTAATTTTTCATCCTGCACAACTTCTACTTTTGCTGTGATAGGATGCAGATGTGAAATTACTCTCAATGTTTGTCATATTCCCCTCAGTACCCCCAGTCCTGATTTGCTGTCCTCTGTCCTGCCTGGTCTGTCTCCAACTGGTGCCACTTCTCCGCCAGCTGCAGCCCCAGCGTGTCTGTGGACACTTCAGGAGATCTTTTGTGTCTCATGAACCACAGAAATGAACTTGGAAAACCCTGAAAGTCTCGATCCAGCACCACTCTTGAGGATTACCAGGCCAAGAAATGAGGAAGAGTGTCATGGAATAATCACAGAATCACAGAATGGTTTGGTTTGGAAGGGACCATAAGGGCTATCCAGTTCCACCCCCCTGCTGCAGGCAGGGACACCTTCCACAGTCCCAGGTTGATCCAAGCCCTGTCCAACTTGCCCTTGAGCACTTCTTGAGATGGGGCAGCCACAGCTTCTCTGTGCCAGGCCTTCACCACCCTCACAGGAAAGATTTTTTTTTTTTTCCTACTATTTAATCTAATCTAAACCTACTCTCTTTGAGTTTGAAGTCATTCTCCTTCATGCTGTCACTCCATACCCTTGTCCAAAGTCCCTCTCCAGCTCTCTTGGAGCCCCTTTAGGCGCTGGGAGGAGCTCTGAGGTCTCCCTGGAGCCTTCTCTTCTCCAGGCTGAGCAGCCCCAACTCTCTCAGCCTGGCTCCAGCAGGATGTGTCCTGGCAATCCACATATCAGCCTCGTAGGTTTAAACAAACCTGGAGCAATGAATGCACCTCCAGGGCTGTTCAAGTGCTCCCAGGCAGGAAAACACTTTGCCAACATTATCCCCTGTAGCTCACCTCCACCTAGGATTGAGGGAAAGAGAAATGCTTAGCTCAGGAGTACTTTACCCAGAAGGGAGTGCATAGCTGGGTCGAATTGGATGTATTTCTGATCACAGGGGAAGAAGCTTTGCAAGGTTAAGGCTTCATTATATTGCCTGGGACAGGGGATGTCAGCAGTTTGTTTCTGAGCATGGAGTCTCCTCCATCCTTTCTCGGGAGGGCGATGCCGCCTCCGGCCGCACGCAACGTCAGCGCTCAGCGCCAGCTGCCTCGTGGTTTCCTTCTCAAGGGCAGGAGGGCTCCTCTGGCAGAGCAGCCCTCCCAGAACTAATTCAGCAGATGTTTAATGCACTTAAATATATATGAGTTTACCAGGAGCTGACAGTGCAGTCGCACCAGGCTCAGCCCTCACAAAGGGACTCTGTGTCCTTTAGCAGCAGAGAAGCCAAGTCAGGAGAAATTCCTGGGCAAGATTGTCCCACTGAGCAGCCTCTCAAACTGCTTTGACTTCTCTCCAGCTAATTGCTCAGCATAGAAAAGTGGTTTGTCATTGTCATTGTACCTCTGTTAAGAAATGTCTGGGAGGATATGGAGAGAAATGTTTTTTTTCTGAATCTTTTAACGGTAACACCCAAAGCAGAGACAGAAGTCCACAGCACCTGGAAACAAACCTCAGTGACAGGAATTGTGCTGGAAAAAGCAATAAAATCCATCTAAATTACATTTGGCATTTCCTTGGCTTGAGTTATTTGCGGAGAACCTGTTCTCTGACCCTTGGGTCTTCTGGTTTTAATTTGCCACCACTGCTGTTGTCTTTCTAATCTTGTGCCTTTCTTCCATAAAAAAAGGCTCAACCTTCAGGAGTTCAAGTGCCATGAATTGGAAAAGAACCACATCAATTATTGTCACTGGAAGTGCCAATGCTTCACTCTTTTCTCCTCCTTTGTCTCTGCAATCTCTTGGCCTTCTTTGTGTGGCAAGTTTATGACATGCACAAAACTATCTCAAAGTACTCAAACCCTTGCTTGTCACAGATTGCAGTTCCCAAATACCCTTTCTGCTCCAGTCAGATTAGTATTTGGCTATATTTATTACACAAAATTCTTAAAATATAATCTGGTTTTCCTGGGAAGTCCATCACCATCCTGAGAAGCTCATCTGCTTTTACCATTAATGTTTTATGCAGGCAAATAGGCTCCTCTGATGTGTTAGGAAATAATTATTGAACAAATCTGGACATTAATCAAGCATGATGATGGAATAGATTGGATTTAGCTGGGATACAGTTACATTTTTTTCACATAACTTGTATGGATTTGTGATGATTTATTGGATAACTTGCATTTTGGATTTGTGGTGAAAGTTGTGTTGGTGCTTTTATGACGTCAAAGCCTCTTCTGCCTCTCGCTGGAGGGACACAAAGAAATCTGATGGGCACATCCAGGACAGCTGGCCCCAAGTGACCAAAGGGATATTCCAGACAAACCATGGCATGTTCAGGACATGAGGCTGGGGGATCAGGAAGGAAGGAGGGATGTTCTCAGTGATGGATTTGTCTCACCAAACCACTGTCACACGTGATGGAGCTCTGCTTCCCTGGGGGTGGCTGAACAGCTGCCTGCCCTTGGCAAGTGGGGAAGGAATTTCCTGGATTCCTTTGCTGGTGAGCACAGCTTTTCTTTCCTTTTGTCTTTATCTCAATCCACAGGTTTTCTCACTTTTACCATCCCATTTTCTTCACGGACCCATCCCAGGAAGAGGGGAGGGAGTGAGACCTCATGTGTGGTTCAGCTGCCCACAGGAAATAAACCATGACATGGGAGGAAAAAATTGTATAATCAAAAAGCAAATATTATTGTGTACTTTAGTGCAAAGTTCAAGTATGTCTCAATTTCAAATAACATTATGCAGCACTGTCAGTTCCGTGTCCCAGGAAAATTTTCTGCTCCCTCCAGAGTACTGCAAATGGGAGCCTAGGGCAGTATATTTATTTATGGGAGGAAAGATCACCTATCTGAGCATCAGATGTAAGTATAGATGTACATGTGGCAAAACAAAACAAAAGCTATCCATCAATAAGCCTGACTGAAATGTTGAGCTCTTTGGATACGTGGAGGTCGACCTTGAAATTTGAAAGTTATGGAGCTTTTATGTGCACAGAGATTCTGCTGCAGATGAAAACAAAATAAAAGGCTTGAGGATATAACTGAGTAGTCATCTGGGGTTTAAAATTTTATTCTGATGCCTCTTTGGCTGAGTGAGAGAAAGAAGAGTCAACTCAGAATATCAGGTAAATTGATAAATCAATCAGATATCTTTATGCCTAATTGCTAGTGACAGGTTTTCCAACAAAGTTGTAGCTTGTATCCAATGGTTTCAAAGGACACAGAGATCAGCATAGGAATGAAGCAGGGAATTCAGAGAGAGTTTTTGAGCATTTACCTCTCCAAACTGTGACATTTGAACCACCACTGGGGGAGGGTGAATTGCTGGCAAAGGGCAGTGGTCTCACGTTCCAATGTAATCTTTTCCTGTTTCTTTTCACTGAAAAACAAAACCACAGCTGCACCTGTAGGGGAAAAAAAATCCTGCTTAGTGCAATAAGTTCAAGTGCCCCGTTTTTCTCTTGGAGTAGAAATCACTTCATTTTACAAAGTCAAGACCTTGAATTTAAGGGTTTGTAGTTCCTCTAGACCTCCAGTAACCTGACCTGAGACAGCCCTAACAAGACAGGATGCCCGAACATCTCATTCTGTCAAAGTTACCACTTCACTTGGAATCAATATCTTTGGAAAAAAATGTACTTTCAGTCACAGACTTGAAGGGCAAGACTCAGAAAGAAATCTGATAAATTTGGCAGCCCATAAATGACCTGTGGGATGCAACCTTTGGCTGCTACAAAGTCCTTCCAGCTCCATTTGCTTCATTATCCAGTACACTCTGATTCCCAAGTTCACATTTGAGCTGGCACTAAAATTAGAAAATCATTCTGTAATTCCCAAGCTAAATGCAGACTCAGTTTCAAGCAGCAAGAGGAAACCATCGGCCTTCAGAGATCTCTGATTGACAAGAATTATGTGACAGCACAGGGAGAGATGATTTCATGATTTGCTAAAGAGGAGAAGAAATTACTGAACTGTAAAAGCCATGAACTGCCAAGCAGACATTAAACCAGAGTAAATGTGTAAGAACAGACACCAAGATCTAACACTGCAGCCTCATCAGATTCTCCCATCACAGATGGTGCTTCACGACCTTCCTACACAGACAAGCCTCACCAGGAGAGACACCTGAGCCAAGAATTCCTGCTGATAAATCCCATATAGTTCCTCTCCCCTTTTACTTTTGAGGTAACTGATGGGCTGAGCAGGGGGAAACACAATTCACCCTGCTGCCTGTAGGAATGCCTTAAAAGGCAGATAAAATGCCAAATAATGGAGGTTATCTGTTGGGAAGTGCCATGAATAAAACATGTTTTGCTGTCTGTGTGCATTTGTCCTCCCTGCCCTTCAGTGAAAGATCCCTGTTACACATCACAATTTGGAGAGCAGAAAAAAGGACCTGGGTGACTTTGCCCTGACTCTGCCAGGGCAGGAGCAGACAATCCTTCCCTGAAATAAGACAAGACAATTTCTGACCCATGGGCCAAAGTTCAAAGGCAGAGACATTCAAGCACATTTAAGCTGACAATTCCTATCTGAATGAATAAACCATTAAAATTAATGGGACTGAATAGCAATCAGATTTTTAAATATCTATTACCTACTGAACACTTATGTGTTTCTAGACTTTATTTTGAAGGCCTTTCTATGTTGCCCAACCCTTAAAATCTCTTCTTTAATTTCTGGTCACATTATTTCAATGGAAAAGAAAAATATAAATGAAGAAAAAAAGTGTTGCAATTTGGAGAATTTTTTTGGTTTTTAAGCAGGAGGCTAGATTTAGATTGAATACTAGGAGGTAATTTTTCTGCCAAGAACAATGCAGAAACTTCTTGTTCCTTCTTTCCCTTTTTTTTCCCCAGAAAAAATCTGCAGGTCTTTCACAGGTGGCTTATTTTTTTTTTTGTGGTGTTTTTTGTTGTTGTTTTTTGTTTGGTTGGTTGGGGTTTTTTTGTTTGGTGGTGGTTTTTTTTGTTTTTTGTTTTGTTTTTTTTTTTTCCCTGAGGGGGATATTTTTAGTTTACTTCATTTGCCTGTTCCGTTTTTTTCGAGGAAAAAAAATAAGCCCCCCCCATCATTTTATCAATAGGAATAAAGATATCTTTATCCTTTATTGCACTAATTTAAGGTTTGAGCCTCTCTTGTGTATAAATTATACACAGAAAGAGATAAAACTGGTTCATTTATTCAGTAATTTATTGTGTCTTTTGACATCAACAAAACAGGTCATGTAATCTACAGCATGAGAAAGATACAGGGAGGGAAAAAATATGTATCCTATAGATGGCTTTAAACTGAAAGAGGGTAGATCTAGGTTGCATATACAGAATAAATTCTTCCCTGTGGGGGTGGTGAAGCCCTGGCACAGATTCCCAGGGAAGCTGTGGCTGCCCCAACCCTGGAAGTGTCCAAGGCCAGGTTGGATGGGGCTTGGAACAGCCTGGGATAGTGGAAGGTGTCCCTGCCCATGTCAGGAGAGTGGAACAAGATAATTTTTGAGGCCATTTTCCAAGCAAACCATTCTATAGATACTGAACTATGCACCAAAACACAGAAAAAGAAATATTCTAGCAAGCCTCTGTATTCTGCCTGTGCTGATAAATCACTTTAAACCCAGCCACGTGTAAGCACCCCTGAGAAAGCTTTCAATATGTAATATAACCCAGGAGCATCTGTTGATTTTGGGACAACAAACCAGTTAATTTGATAACTCAGAGTGTCTCCAAATGTGGAACAGTACCTTACAATATTTCTAATGTATTTAGAGACTGTAAGTCTGAGCCAGCTGAACCCTCCTTTATCTATTTGTACATTTATGATCACATAAAACTCAAACACAACACTCCTGAAACAACAGGAGGTTTCTTTATTTGCTATTTTTGTTGTGAAAGTTTTGCAAAGGCAATGCTTGATTTGGCACTTTAGGTATGAAATAAATAAATCAAAGCTTAAAGGTGTTTTCTATGACCATTTACATCAGAGGTCACCAGAGTTCCAAAGATGTCATAGGGAATTAAAATTGTCTTTAGAAGGGTACAAGGCATGGGGTTTGTAAAATGTGAAAATTATGGGGGTCACACAAGGAAAAGTGTTTGGAAAAATCACAAAATAAGCGGGGTGTGCTTTTTTGAGAGAATTGCTCAAAATATTTAATTATGAAATGTTTCTTCTTCTTTAAAGTGATCCCAAATTAAGTTGTTTTTTTTTTTTAAATACATACTTAGCCTAATCAATACAATAAAGTGCTTTGTTTTTCTACAAACAGTTTTTAATTTTTTTTTTATTGGGTTAATTTGTTTCATCAAGAAATATGTGAGTGAATATGAACAATTGGACCCAAAATGAATTATTTTGTCTCGTGTGCACTGGGAGAATGTGGGAGGTTGATGGCTTTGGGTGGGTTTTTCTCCATTTTGTCCACCAAACCAGATATTCCATTAGTTGCACAATTCTTATCTTGAAATCGTGCAGAGGTTTGGGAGATATCACTTCACCCTCTCTGTTTCTGCCTCTTAATCTCCTTAGACTGTAAATTCTTAGGCTCAGAACTGATTTTTTAAGAATTTGTACCAGCTCCTGAAGAAATGGGTCCCTAATCTTTAGTAGAATCTTTAACTACTTCTGCAACAGAAATAGTAAAATAGTGAGAGGAGAAATAATAACCACAGTGCCTGGGAACCAAAACTGATTAGGAGGCATCACTCAGTGTCACCTGGCAGTTGACCTTTATCTCAAACAGACACAGATTTTTTAATATATATTTCTTTCCCCCACTCTCTGTTATTGCTGTGAGGCACAACTGATATGTGAAAGCTGCTGCTGGAAAGCTACTCATTAAATTGTAATTTCAGTGTGCTGACATTTCAATGGGAGCTTTGCTCCCTGTGTGGCTCAACAATTTAGATTTGCAAAATATCATGCAGGGCTTTATAAATTTGGCTGTGGATTACAGCAGCAGAAAATATGGAGTAAAATGAATGGCTAGAGGTTGCTGTAGGGGTCTGTGTTCTATCAGTCTTCAAGTGAATAGAATTAAATTATAATTTATGCCCCTGATCAGAAAGAAAAAAAGTTGCCCTTTCTGCCAAGACTGAAAATCTTTGTGGAGTTTCCTTCACATGTCTTGTAGATTTTGTGAGGATGAGGATGCAGATCCACTGCCACCGAGAGAAAGGATTTCTTGAGTAACTGGTAAAGGCACCCTAACTAATAGAATGCTTTTTATCAATCTTCTGAGCTAGAAAATATTTAACCTCAGTCCCTGTCCTGAAGACAGACAGGTAATAAATAAGGGCAAGGACAGAATCAAGATTTGGGCAGCCTTGGGTCAACTCCTGCTTGACTCTGCAGAGGGAGAAAGGTGCAGAATGGTTTGTAAGGGTATAAAACAGGGGTTACACTTCCAGTGACTGATCAGGCCTTCATCCTTGCGCATGTGGGGTGCTATTAAACCAAGCTGTACCTTTCCTTTGATTACAAACCAAGGGTCTTCCATTAAAATTAAAATTCATAGTGACCCCATATGACAAATGCCCCAACATTCCTGAGCATGGGAAAGGAACTTCTTCACATTTGCCCATATCTCATTAGGTGTTTAATTGATCTTTCTCTGAACAGCAAATTCCAGAGCATCTTGCAGTTTTCTGCACAGCACTGAGAAGCAGATTGTTAAACAGAGACCATCTCTAACCTTGATGGCAGCAGCTCCAGGGCACAGAAGAAAAACTCTTTTGAATTAAAGTTGCAAGCAGCCGTATTAACAAGCATATGATTACAGTACAAATTGCCCTGAATAATTCAGGAAGAGTCCTATCCAAAGTTTGATGGTAATCACAGCCTGGGAGAATATTATTAAAAATGAAACCTGCTGTCAAGGGAAAAAAATCTCTTCTCTTCTCTTCTCTT